>VIAB01014376.1:0-11709 GCA_009801035.1 Oophaga pumilio | reverse complement strand
TTTTGCCGCGGGAAAAAACGCGAAAAAAAACACGAAAATTCCTGCTGTGTGCACTTAGCCTTAGTGTTGAAGACAACTCCCATCATTGTCCTCTGGTCGCACTGGGAGAAATGGCGACTATGACCCAGCTGACTTCAGTACCCACTGCCTGAGAACAGAGTGAACTATACCGCTTTTTTCCGGGTCTGGTATGTACGAATTATAATCCATGTGTCATCAGTGAAATGAAAGAATTAATCCAGAATGTAATATGATGTATACAGACTGTACCCTGCCTTCTGCCACCATCACACTCTAATCAACATGACCATTTTTCTATTCTTCCTACAGGTATGTGACCCAGCTTTTCCACACTAACATTCCCATACCTCTGCTCCTTGCAATCAGTTGGTATGTGACCCAGCCTTTCCACACTGACATTCCCATACCTCTGCTCCTTGCAATCACTTGGTATGTGACCCAGCTTTTCCTCACTGACATTCCCATACCTCTGCTCCTTGCAATCACTTGGTATGTTTTTCAACTAACCCCGGATTTACCCCAATGTTATTTTTTACATTGTTTACCCTGCCTTGATCATATGCATTCGACTCACTCTTAATTAACCAAGATGAGCACATGCCTCTCCTCTACTTCACACCTGAATGCACTTTCTAGCACATATATTGCATAACATAAGTCTACCAAGACATCAGTCTGCCCAGAGTATCATAGAAGAGTGTGGAGCAAAGAAATAATTAACCCAGAATTGAACCAGAATGGAACTGATAGTAACTGGAAAGTCATTGTAAACAATGTTTCTGTTCATTTTCACTCTCACCCCAATAATCCTTCACTTTCTGCTAACCCCCTAAGCCATGCACCAAGTAAGGAACTGATTATCTCTCCCTCCATCCTCCCCACCCATCTCACCTCCTCCTCAGAACTGTTCCTCAACAAACAATGATCTGTATCCAAACACAGACAGCCCTCCCATGCCCTCTCCTGCACCCAACTGCTATCACTTTCTCTGCTCCTCCTCACTGCCGGTGATATTTTTCCAATTCCTGGCCCTCCTCACCCCTCCCCACTATCATTTCTGCCTCCAATCAACGTTCTATCACAAATTTCTGTAACCTCTCTAACCTTATACTCATTTGCCCACTCCCTGCTGCCCCAGTCCCACTAATAGGAGCTCTATGGAACGCTCGCTCTGTCTGCAACACATTATCCTACATCCATGATCTCTTCATTACTAACAAAGTTTTCCTTTCTCGCTCACTCCCTCTGACACAGCCTATCCCGCAGCACTTTCGTATGGTGGATTCCACCTTTCCCACACCCCCCTGCCCCAGAAGCAAGCATGGCAAAGGAGTTGGCTTTCTCTTGTCAGATAACTGTTCCTTCACCCACATCCCACTTCTACCCTCTGTTACCCTCCCTTCCTTTTAGGTGCACTCTGTGTGCATCTACTCCCCCACCAACCTCAAACTGGCTGTTATTTACCACCCCCCAGGGCCAGCCACGACCTTCTTCGACCACTTCACCACCTGGCTACTTCATTTCCTCTCCGCTAACATCCCCAGTATCATCATGGGTGACTTCAACATACTTATTGACACATCCCACTCAGCTGTCGTTAAACTTCTATTTCTCACTTCCTCCTTCAGCTTCACTCAATGGTCTTCTGCAGCCACTCACAAAGATGGCCACACACTGAAAATCATCTTCACCCGCCTCTGCTCCCTATCTAATCTCTCTAATTCACCTCTACCACTTTCTGACCACAACCTACTCACATTCTCTTCCCTTTCCTCTCTAAGTCCACAATGCCCACCCCACAAACTTCCACATCCTCTCAGAAATCTTTAACACATCGATCTACACTCACTCTCTGAATCCCTTCTCCCTCTTACAGACATAAGTTGCCTGCACAATGCGGATGCCTCTGCCACTTTATATAACACCACACTAGTTGCAGCTCTTGAATCGGTCACCCCTCTATCGCATACCAAAGCTCCCCAAATCAACAGACAATCCTGGCACAACAGCCTGACCAAAGAACTGAGGCGGGCTTCTAACAGAAGATTGATAACATCAGACAAAGCTTTGGCCTACAACCCCCAGAATGCCTCCTCCCAACTACTCAGCCCTCCTCCTACAAATCCAGCTTCTCGACCATTACAGAAGACCAACTTTCCGCCCTACTCTCGAGATCACATCTCACCACCTGTGCACCCAATCCTTTCCCACTTCAACCCAAATCTGACCACAGTCTTCATCCCAAACCTAACCCATCTCTTCAACCTATCACTAACAACTGGTGTTTTCCACTCATGCTTCAAACATGCCTCAATCACACCCATCCTTTAAAAGCACTCTCTTTACCCATCCTCTGTATTTAGCTATCACCTCATATCACTGCTCCCCTATACCTCAAAACTCCTGGAACAACATGTCCACTTTGAACTGTTCTCCCACCTCTCTTCCTGCTCCCTCTTCGACCGCTTACATTCTGGCTTACGACCGCATCACTCCACTGAAACTGCCCTAACAAAAGTGACCTGTGACCTACTGACTGCCAAAGCCAAGTGACACTACTCTGTCTTCCTCATCCTGGACCTGTCCTCTGGCTTTGACACAGTGGACCACTCCCTATTACTACAGACCCTCTCATCTCTTGGCATTACTGATTTGGCTCTATCTTGAATCACGACATACCTAACAGACCAGACATTAAGTGTCACCCACTCACACGCCACATTCTCACCTCACCCCCTATCAGTCAGAGTCCCGAAAGGTTTAGTCCTAGGGCCCCTGATTTTCTCCATTTACACCTTCTGCCTGGGACAGCTCATAGAATCTCTAGGCTAATGACAAACAGATCTGCCTCTCTGGACCAGATATCACCTTCCTACTAGCCAAAATTCCAGAATGTGTGTCTGCTATATCATCCTTCCTTTCTGCTAGATTTCTAAAACTTAACATGGACAAAACAGAATTCATCATCTTTCCCCATCTCACTCGACTCCCCAATAGACTTATCCATTAAAGTAAATGGCTGCTCACTCTCCCCAGTCCCACAAGCTTGCTGCCTTGGGGTAATTCTCTCCGTCAAACCACATATCCAAGCCCTTTCCACTTCCTGCTGACTTCAACTCAAAAATATTTCCCGGATCCATACATTCCTCAACCTAGAATCTGCAAAAACTCTAGTGCATGCCCTCATCATCTCCTGCCTTGACTGTTGCCACCTCCTACTTTGTGGACTCCCCTCTGACACTCTCGCACCCCTCCAATCTATCCTAAACTCTGCTGCCTGACTAATCCACCTGTC
This sequence comes from Oophaga pumilio, assembly GCA_009801035.1. Classification (NCBI taxonomy): domain Eukaryota; kingdom Metazoa; phylum Chordata; class Amphibia; order Anura; family Dendrobatidae; genus Oophaga; species Oophaga pumilio. The sequence continues at coordinate 8,393 of VIAB01014376.1, read as the reverse complement.
CTCCCGCTATTCCCCAGCCTCACCTCTATGTCAATCCCTTCACTGGCTTCCTATTACCCAGAGACTCCAGTTCAAAACCCTAACCATGATATAGAAAGCCATCCACAACCTGTCTCCTCCATACATCTGTGACCTTGTCTCCTGGTACTTACCTACATGCAACCTCCGATCCTCACAAAATCTCCTCCTCTACTCCCCTCTTATCTCCTCTTCCCACAATCACATATAAGCTTTCTCCCGCGCATCCCCCTACTCTGGAATGCTCTACTTCAACATATCAGACTCTCACCGACCATGAAAACCTTCAAAAGGAACCTGTAGACTCACCTCTTCCGACAAGCCTACAAACTTCAATAACCACCGATCCACCAAACCACTGCACGACCAGTTCTGCCAGCTCTGCCCTTGCCTATTGTATCCTCACCCATCCCTTGTAGATTGTGAGCAATCTTGGGCAGGGTGCTCTCTCCTCCTGATTTGTATTGTTTAAGATTACTGTACTTGTTTTTTATTATGTATACCCTATATATGGAGTATGGAATATATATGGAATATGAAATATATATGGAATAAATGATTGCTATAATAATAAGTAATAATAATAATAATCAGTGCAAAGGATATTTTGCGGCCCGTGCTGCTCATAAAAAATGGACCCACCAGCGTGTTTTGCATATAGACACATTGTCTGTGGAAATACGCTGACATGAGCGCAGACACATTAATTTGATTGGGTATATGTGTGTAAGTGTCTCCGGTATGTGTGAAAACTGTCACCACAAGTGATGGAGACATTGACATGTGAAGGAGGCCTTAGTAGTCGAACAGCATTCTCTTTCTGTGTTATAATTTTGTATTCTTGGCAGCTTCACAAGATGTTTCAAGCAAGACCCTTAACACAACTGCTCATACTAGGTGCTTCAGCTTCTAGTAAAATTCTACTGCTGCAGTTAGGCTTAACATCTAATTGAAAATATGTCCATCATATGCCTTATCATAGACGTATGCACGTACACTTAAATGACATGTTACTTCCTCTAACTGCACAATTTTATATACTTAACTAATAAATTACTACAGCTGTGAATAACAAAACCACTTATGCAATTGTTTTCATTACAATTCATGTTCAAAGGAAAATCTCTGGAGATTTGACTAAGTTTAACCATATCTCAAGAATGTGCCATGTATAAACATTTATATTGAAGACTTGTCCTTAGTAGAGATCATTATTATTATTATTATTACTAGAGTTGAGCGAAACAGGTAGGTCAGATTCAAAAGTCACCGACTTTCGCCAAAGTCAGGTTTCGTTGGCCGAAACCCGACCATAGCGTGCAGTCGTCAACCCGAGCGCCAAAGTCGGTTTTCCCATAATGCTCTCAGGTGCCTTTTTTCAGCCAATGAGCAAGGACGTACACTGTGGGCAACGGCCACCACCATCTTAGAGAAGGGTATTGCAGTGATTGGCTTGCTTTGGGAGGCATCATAGTGTCTATAAAAGCCCTGAGCGCCGACCGCCATTTTACTTCTGCCGATCTTAACAGTAGGGCGAGATTGCTGACTCTGTTTATCAGTAGGGAGAGAGTTAGGGCAGGAAAGAGAAGTTCTTCTGTGCTTGTGCTGATAGCAATTGTGCTCTACAGTTAGTGTGCAGTGACAGGGGAGGATTTTCTTGCGTGCAGCAGCGCTGGTTATTAGGCTGCCTGCCAGGGGAGGATTTTCTTGTGTGCAGCAGTGCTGGTTAATAGGCTGCCTGATAGCTGTACTGCTGTGTGTATACTGCTTTTTACACAGCACTAATACTTTTATTCTTTTTTTCTATATCGTCACTGAGCGTTCATTTTTTCCCTCACCATAGAGAGCTGTACACTCCTCACACACTACCGTGTACAGGCTGGTATCACAGACAAATACATGCTGACTATCTGTGTGTTAGTCGGCGGGATCCGAACCTGGATCTGAGGAGTCTGTGGTCTCCCATCCAGGTCCAGCCGAGGTAGATGCTGCTCAGCTTTGCCATCGATCCCAACGCCTAGCTAATACCCGAGCGGCACAGGCTGTTACTAGAGTCTTTGTTCATAGTAGCCTTAAACCTAGGTTACAGAACAGGAAAAGGCTGTTGTAAGCCTAATCCAGAAATGCCTGCACTGAGCATGTCCGTGACATGGTGAACCATGATTGGTGGGTAATGTCAGCTGATCCTCTGACCTGGCATTGCCTGATTGGTCATGGATGACCCACGTGGGAACCTAGTGGATTAGCTGCATAGACCTGGGACCACCATAACAAAGGCTACCATCAGTAACACACTATTCCGCAAAGGACTCAGATCCTGTAGTGCCAGACGTGTCCCCTTGCTTAAGCCAGTACATGTCCGGGCCCGTCTGAAGTTTGCTAGAGAGCATTTGGATTATCTAGAAGAGTATTGGGAGAATGTCATATGTTCTGATAAAACCAAAGTAAAACTGTTTGGTAGAAACAAAACTCGTTGTGTTTGGAAAAGACAAAATGCTGAGTTGCATCCAAAGAACACCATACCTACTGTGAAGCATGGGGTGGAAACATCATTATTTGGGGCTGTTTCTCTGCAAAGGGTCCAGGATGACTGATCCATGTACACGAAAGAATTAATGGAGCCATGTATCGTGACTCGTGAGATTTTGAGTGCAAACCTCCTTCCATCAGCAAGGGCATTAAAGATGAAACGTGGATGGCTCTTTCTGCATTATAATGATTTCAAGCACACCTCCAGGGCAATGAAGGTGTAGCTTCATAAGAAGCATATGAAGGTCCTGCAGTGGCCTTGCCAGTCTCCAGAAGGTAACTCCATAGAAAACCTTTGGAGGGATTTGAAAGTCTGTGTTGCCCAGAGACAAGCCCAAAACATCACTGTTCTAGAGGAGATATGCATGGAGGAATGGGCCAACATACCACCAACAGTGTGTGGCAATCTTGTGAAGACTTACAGAAAACATTTGACCTCTGTCATTGCCAACAAATAATACATAACAAAATATTGAGATGAACTTTTGTTAATGTCCAAATACTTATTTTCCACCAGAATTTGCAAAATAAATCTTGCCAAATCAGACAAGGTGATTTTGTGAATTTGTTTTCTCATTTTGACTGTCATAGTTGTTTTCTAGCTATGATGTCAATTACAAGCTTCTCTCATCTTTTTAAGTGGGAGAACTTACACAATTGATGGGTGACTAAATACTTCTTTTCTGCACTGTAAAAAAAAACAGTGTCAGTGCGAACTATCCGTGGACATTTCAATGATTTGAAACACTATGGCAGTAGATCAGGAGGATCCTGCTATTGACACAGGCATAAAAAAGCTGGACTGCAAGTTGCCAAAATGTGCGTGAGTAAGCCAAAATCATTCTGGCAAAGCATCTCGTGGACAGATGAGACCAAGATAGAGCTTTTTGATAAAGCGCATCGTTCTACTTTTTACTTAAAATGGAATAAGGCCTACAAAGAAAATAACACAGTACCTACAGTCAAATATAGTGGAGGTTCAAATATGTTTTGGAGTTATTTTGCTGTCTTTTGCATTGAGTGCGTTGACTCTATGCAGGCCATCATGAAATCTGAAGATTATCAAAGGATTTTGGGTCTCAATGTAAAACACAGTGTTAGAAAACTGGGTTTGCACCCTAGGTTATGGGTCTTCCAGCAAGACAATGACCCTAAGAAATACCCAGAGTTATGAAGTGGCCAACAATGAGTCCGGATCTAGATCCCATTGAACACCTGTGGAGAAATCTTAAAATTGCTGTTGTGAGCAGGCACTCTTCAAATATGAGAGACCTGGAGTAGTTTTCAAAATAGTGTTCATACATTCCAGTTGAGAGGTGTAAGAAGCATGCTGATGGTTATAGGAAGCGATTAGTTGCACTTATTTATTCCAAAAGGTGTACAAACAAATATTAAGCTGAAGGTGCCAACAATTTTGTTCAGCCGATTTTGAGGGTTTTGTGTAAAATTATGTCCAAATTGCCTTTTTTCAGTTTTTTTGTGTTGTTCCAATGCACACAAAGGAAACAAACTTGTATAACAATACATGTGTAATTGCAATAATTTTGTTGGGAGCTGGAGTTTTGCACAGATTAGAGACCATTGCAGTGGACTATCAGCTGATATAATTAGAGGAAGCTGTGGTATACATTATTTCATAAGTGGCTGAAGCAGAGGAATGTAGTATGGCAAGCTGACAATGAATGACAAGCAATGAAATATATATATAGTTCAAGTTCATCAGGACAAGAGTCCCTTTATGTTAGTTGCCACCTACTATGGTTAACAAAGGAGTCCTAAGGTTGGGATCACACTGCTACCATGTCCATTCACTCCAGGGCAGCATGGTGGCTCAGTGGTTAGCACTACAGCCTTACAGCACTGGAGTCCTGGGTTCAAGTCCCACCAAGGACAACATCTGAAAGGAATTTGTATGTTCTTCCCTTGTTTGCGTGGGTTTCTTCCGGGTACTCCAGTTTCCTCCCACACTCCAAAAAACATACTGATAGGAAATCTAGATTGTGAGCCCCCTTGGGGACAGTGATGTATAATGTGTGCAAACTGTAAAGTGCTGCGGAATATGTTAGCGCTATGTAAAAATAAAGATTCTTATTATTATAGTAGATGTAGAATGGGAATAATTCTAGGAATATTTGTTAATAGGAATCTGCCAGCAGGTTTTTGCTATGTATTCTGAGGACGGCATGTGGTAGGGGTAAAAACACAGATTTCATGTGTCGCATGCCAGGCTGTGTGCTGTTATTTACTACACTGAAGTTACGACTCGGCTCACTCCTGTGATAAGCAGCTCACTGTCTATAGAAAATGTACATACAGTGCCAAGTGTGGAAATGGTTAGCTTTGCGGTATTGCTAAATCTAAGAACTCTGTGTCATAACTACTGCACCCAGTGAATTAACTGATATATGGATTCAGGGTCTTTTTGCCTACATCATTTTGATCTCAGCAAAAATCTGATGACAGATTACCTTTAAAGAAATAACAAATACAGTGTAATTTGTAATTTTGTAACAGTGGACATTTTAACCTTTTGCCTTTTCCTTTAGGCATATTATATGTACAAAGCAGAAATAAAGATCTAAACAGCCATGAGCAGAACTGTAATCATACTCTCGATGCTTAACAATAATTGCTAGAAAATCGGTGACTTTTTGCATTCATGTATTACTTTGACTCAGACAAAAATGTGTTGACCTAGCATTTTAGAAAATTATCCACAAGCAGCACCATTGTACACTTTTTACCAGTAAATGATGTGCCATCTGTTTTTTGTGGATAAATCGGTGCTTCATTCATCATACACAGAAGTAATTAATATCACATTCTCAAAGCTTTAGAAATATACAGTGAAAAAAGACTGCAAAGGACATCTGGTCAACATTTGTCATGTTTAAGAAAAATATTCAACTAAACATTGGTTCCTAGATTGCAACTTCTTTATTAATCTACTTTATGTCTGGGCCCATATTGAAACAGTAACTCTCATTTGATGTCTCCATATATTCTAAGTAATTGTTAAACAATGAGCAGAAAGTTTAATTTTGAGTTATTTTTGATCTTCAGACAAAAAGGACAGAAGGGGAGGCCACACACTTAAGCGGTTTTCAGAAAATTCACATTTATGCCTTGCTCATCTGGTATGCCATGAAAGTGTGAGCCATGCTGCATAATGGTTATGCATGGCCCTATTCTGTTGAAGTTCCTGAGAATTTGGAAAACCTTTAAAATAGTGTTCCTAGAGATCTTTGTAACTCTCACATAGTAATACAGAATGACTGCATGCACTGTTTGTGGCCATTTCCCCTTTCTTGACCCAATGGGCAGAAGTGCCACTAATAACCGGTTCTTAAAGTGAAGATTAAAGTCCCAAATAGTAAAAATGAAGATGACAATATTCACTACATCGTGAAAAAAAACTTCTTTATTATCCCATAGCAAGTGATAAAAATCAGATGGAGTTAGAACATGCAAACAACAGCAGTCTACTTTGCTTGCATCTACTGGTGTCAGTAGACACAAAATCGCAGTGACCTGCTGCTCTTTGCCTGTACTCGCCCCACCAGATTTTATTACTTGATATGAGATAATAAAGTAGATTTTTTTTCACAATGTGATGAGTGCCGTTATATTTACTTCTTCTAGTTGGGACTTTCAGTGACTTTTGTATAATGACAGAGCACCACTGATTAGTACACCATAGCTATGTGCATGGACTAAATCTGAAAAGAGTTGAGCATGTTCGGAATCGGTCGCCAAATCTGAATTTGCCATATTAGTAAGATATTAGTGCCTACTTTATGTTCGATGATTGGTTCTGAAAATATTTGTTCATTTCTACTCCCATTGACTCCAATGATTTTCGGCTGTGTTCGGTGAATATTGCAAAAACAATATTCGCCACCGATCATAATCAGAACTGAATTTTGAAAAATTCGCTCAACTCTACATCTGAGTATATCAGTGTGAATTTATGGGAGGAGGACAGTAGTATCAAGTGGTTTCCTATGTGGCTCTTGAGGTAAAGATAGCCTATTCGCTATGAGAAAAATATAAATAGTGACAGTTGATTAAATTATAGAATGCTAAAAAGCATTTAAAAAATATTTAAAAAAATATATGTAATAAGAAAATCACATTATTTCCCTCCATAATACATGGGCGCAGGTTTACTTTGACCTTGCTGGCATGAGTGAAGTTCTGGTGAGTTTCAATAAATGGAGCAGTAGTAAAGCAGGCAAACTTCTGCTCGATTTTAGATGGTATAACCTTGAGATCACTATGGATGCCAGTAGTTGAACCCCTAGCGATCATCACGCTATCTCCTGTCCAAAGGATTAACAAGCAAACTAACCTTTTATTATTAAGGCCACTGGCAACCTCTTCAATAATGAGGAGTGATGGACTCTATATGACTACATAGGTCACACATCCCTACTGCTGACCTTGCTTTCTACTCTAAGCTCTAGTAGTACAAATGTAAAAGTAGAATAGAAATGTCATTAAAATAATACTGCAAAGAATATACATTTTCCTATTTTCACAAAATCATTTTTTGCTCTCACTTTATGAGTTTATTAGTCGTGTTATCATCACGCCAATTTTGGTCGATCCCCTGTAGAGCACAATTTCATTACATTTCCAATTTTCCTGATAAGCTAATGATGAAGCTAGCATCCAAACTAAATCCTACGCACAAGAGAATATATATGTAGATGTGGCAATCCATATTAAAGGCTTTAACTGTTTAGAAATATGTAATTAGTGGCACCAGCTGAGAAATAATAATAATAAAAAAACACTGGTGTGGTGCTTCAATATATCACATTTGATACAAATCACCCTAAAATGTCAGATTTACCAGAATCCACACAAATCTAGAAAAATAAAAGCCAGCTGATCAAAATTTTGCTGGAATTTTAATTTATAAATGAGTGGAAAGTTAGAATAATTTGTTTGAATTCTTCTATGGTTTGTACAAATAAGTCTATTCAATATGAAAATGTAAATTGTGATACATTAAATAGTTAAACATTTTTAAATGGTATGTCTTCTACAGTTTACACTATAAGGCTATGTTCACACATTGCATGTTTGCTGCGTTTTTTTTCTACAGGCAAAACCTGCTCTCTAGGTAGTAAAGAAGCTGCTTAAAAAAACAGGGTTTGCGGCATTTTTTGCTGTGTTTTTCAGTTACATTTGTCTCTTATCACTTGTGCATACTGATACAACACTAGAGTAGTGCTTTAAAAGAGTATTCCCATATCCAAGATCCTATCCCAATATGTAGTGAATGTAATAATAATAATACTAATAGTAGCAAATGCCTCCAATTAGAACTATAGTAGAGTTCTTCTGATTAGCTCCCCTTGTGCAGGGCATTGCAGTAGCTTAGGTATCTATGGTTATGACTTCTAATATAGTGATAGTTAGAGTTGAGCGAAACAGGTCAGTCAGATTCATAAGTCGCCGATTTTCGCCAAAGTCGGGTTTCGCTCGGCGAAACCAGACCATAGCGTGAAGTCGGCCATGCGGTCGGCAAAATGAGCGCCAAAGTCAGATTTCCCATAAGGCTTGCAGGCGCCTTTTTTCAGTCAATGAGCAAGGACGAACACTGTGGGCAACGAGATGACGTGGGCAGCGTCCACCACCATCTTAGAGAAGGGCATTGCAGTGATTGGCTTGCTTTGTGGGGCGTCATAGTGTTTATAAAAGCCCTGCCCGCCGACCTCCATTTTACTTGTGCTGATCTTAACAGTAGGGAGAGGTTGCTTGCTGTTTATCATTAGGGAGAGAGTTAAGCCTCGTCACACTAAGCGAGATCGCTAGCGAGATCGCTGCAGCGTCAC
>VIAB01014375.1:45940-57182 GCA_009801035.1 Oophaga pumilio | reverse complement strand
GAAAGTATTCAGCTCCCTGGAACTTTTCAACCTTTTCCCACATAAAGATACCAAACGTAAATTTTTGGTGAAGAATGAACAAGTAGGACACAATTGTGAAGTTGAATGAAAATTTATTGGTTATATTAAATTTTTGTGGAAATACAAAAACTGAAAAGTGGGGTGTGTTTATACCCAATTTTTCTGGGAAATCAGCACCCCTAACGGACCTGTTAAAAGGTAAGAAGATAGTGATGGTCCGGTGGAATCCTCAAGCAAAGGAAGCATTCCAGTCCCTTAAGTCGGCGTTGTGTGGACAGCCGTTCCTCGTCAGCCCCGACTTCAAGAAAACCTTTATCGTGCAAACCGATGCCTCAAAGGTAGGCCTAGGAGTGGTGCTGTCGCAAGAGGTGAACGGGGATGAGCATCCAATTACCTATCTGAACAGGAAACTGACCCGGCAGAGAAAAATTATAGCGTAGTGGAGAAGGAGTGCTTGGCGATTAAATGGGCCTTGGAGTCTCTATACTACTATTTGCTCGGGCATCAGTTTCATTTGGTAATGGACCATTCACCCCTCGTCTGGATGAGAAACGCAAAAGAGAGGAATGCTTGAATCACCAGATGGTTCCTGTCCCTACAAAACTTTAGCTTCTCAGTGGAACATCGGGCGGGGAAGTGACAGGGAAATGCGGATGTCCTGTCACGGGCCCCCTGTATGGTGACAAATGTTCAACCCCACAAGTTTGAACAGAGGGGGGGTATGTGAGGCAGTGACCGGTGTTATATGTGAGGGTCGCGATGTGTCCCCCAGGATGTGTGAAGAAGCTTTTGGAGGCCGGGGGGAGTGTATTGCAGTCACAAGCATAGCTGTGATTGCAAGGCAGAATAGAAGTGTCAGTCTTGGGCAAGCTATTTGTCCAAGGTAAATTTAAGAAAACCCGCCATGGGCTTTTATTATTGAAATGGACTACATGATGGTAGTGGGGCGGTACATTTCCGTACCCGGCCCCAGGTTTTTCACGTGGCCTACGGCCACAGGTTTGATTATTAACAACCCCTGCAGCAGGGGTTGGGTGTGTCAGTTTTGGTCTTGCAAGCAGGCAGAGCAGAAGACTTTACAGAGCTCAACCTGTGTGAAGCAACACAGGGCCAAGTGGAGCCAAAAGCCTGGCATCCTCAGCGTACACTGCGGTGCAGTCGCCCACGACAACCGCTCACGTACTGTCTTTGTTTTCCCAGCTGCGATCCAGAAGATACCGCGTGCTGTGCACTGTGTGAGTTTGGACTTTAAACATGTTTTTGCTGTGAACTTTCCTGTGGTAACTGCCTGTTTGTCACACTGCACAAAACCCCGCTGCACTACATTATGCAGATGTGTAATGCCACCAGAATATCTAAAAACAATTCCTGAGACCCAAATTTGGTTGGAAAAGGAAGGAGAAACCCAAGTGGCCATCATTCGATATAGCTATGACTGTAGACATCAGGAACCACCATCTCTCCCACCACTCCAGCTCCATACGTAGGCTCTTTTAGTTTAGTCTCATTTCATAGATTTTTTATTTTTTTTGCTCCAGAGGTGAAAGGTGAAAACTTTTGGGAGCGTAAAGTGCGTCTCTGAGATTGCTGATAGCATCGGTGTGTTGTGCCCTTGTTATTGTCTTTGAAGGATACTCTTAAAATAAACCAGCTATGGACCTGCGGAATATAAGGCGATGGCTGTCAGGGCTGATACCAGAGCATTACAATACAATGGCCTCTATCCTGATGTAACATGTGTAGAAGGATTGTCGTTATCTCGTTGGAAGTGAGTCATGGATGGGTAGGGTGTTCCCCAGTTATCTTGGTGGAGCAAAATGGAAATGAATGATTGCTGCTTTATGTTCCCAGGGATCAAATCCATATGAAAAAAAAAACTGATTTTGCATTGGATCTTCACACTGTTTCCAATGAATACTCTGTTTTTTTTTAGATATCTGTCTCTTTGGTGGGAGAATGCTAAAGAAATATATGAAAATAGCCTATTATGGCTCATAGCTAAGATTTGTAGTTTTCATATCCGATATTAGGGACCAATTTTATGTTTTTATTTAAATGCAAATATTATGAGCTTATTATTTTTGCAATTAGGTTTTTATTAAAAATTGAGTACCATTTGCTCTGGATTGCACTGTCTGCTGCAAAATGAGTTAACTGAGAAACCATCGGTGCACTCATTCTGATGGTATAGTTTATAACTCTTTTATTTGTCCTGTTCTCATCTCAGCTGATTTATTTCCACAGTCCACAACAAAGTTGAACATGTAGAGGGGAAAAAATGAACCTGTAAAAGCCAAACAATGCAACATTTTTTATTAAACCTAATGGCAAAAATTATTTTTAGCCCAAAGTACATGCCTTTTTTTGTTCTCCAAAAGTGGAACACCCCATAGACTAATAATGTTTACAAATTTTATGTCATTACATTATGACTGGTGAGGGCCTGGTGTAGTGTTGCTTTACTTTTGGATTATTGGTCATCATGTATCAAAAGTTTTCTTTCACCTAAAAAAGTTTGTTGCAAGACCCAATCAGCATCCGCCTTTCTTTTTTCCATTACAGTACTTTTTGGGTTAATGAGGTTCAGATTATAGAAAGACTGAATGAGTCAAAAGTCATCAACCACTTAGAAACTCAAGGTAGGTGCAAATGACTGTGTAATCGGTCCAAGTGCGAGCCGACAGAACATCGGATCGCTCTCAGACCAATGTTTTTCTATTGGGCTGTGTGCCTGTTGTCCGAATTTTTTCCCTCGGACAGAGTCTGTCCGAGGAAAAATGGCAGCATGATCGATTTGCATCCAATATTCGGATCGCATTCGGCCATGCAAGTCAATGAGTCTGTTGAAAACATCGGACTGCACTCGGATGAAATATGAGTGTAGTCTGATTTTCACGGACTGACAGAATAAAGAAGTTGGAGACAATTTTTCTCCATCCTGCGCCCATTCGAGGTAATCGGATCACGCTGTGATCACACTCTGATCAGTGTAATTAGCATAATCGATCCAATTCTCTCAGATGAGAGAATATACTGCCGTCTGTACCTGCCCTTAGTGTGTATAATCACTGTCTAATGGCAGCTTTTACAAAGAAGTCAATGAGCGGTCACCTAAAGGGAATCTGTCAATAGGTTTTTACTATGTAATCTGAAGACAGCAAGGAGATAAAGGCTGAAACACAGAATTCAGGGATGTTTCACTAGTCAAAATGCACTGTGTTTTACTAACTGCGAGGGATTCATCAGTAAGAGATTAACATTACTGGACTAGTCCGGTAACACCCCATCCTGTGATAGGCACCTCACCGTATATGGACTTTGTACACAGAAAGTCTGGTGTGGGTGGGGTTAGCTGTGATGTGGGTGTGGTTAGTTGTGATGGGGCGGGGTTTGTTTTTTCAGCTCTGCTTCATTCCAAATTTAAAAGCCATGATTGTGTCACAACGGCTGCATCCAGTAAACTAAGTGATACATCGTTGAATTCAGCTTCTCTTTACCTACATTACGTTGCTCTCAGATAAGGCAGCAAAAACCTGTGACAGATTCCCTTTAAAAACCTAGGTGCATGGAGCGATTGGTAGCACAATCGTTCTGTGCACATAGAATATCATTATTCTAGGAAGCACATGTGGTGGTGATGTCAAGTGAGATGATTTTTTTAAGCAAGCTTAAAACACATTTTCTCCTGACGAACAAACCTTTTGCTCATCTGGTGATCGGCAGCCTCTTTATACTCTCTCTAGGAACTTTCTATCTTGATAATCGACCAGTGTAAATGCATCATTGGAGGGTCTCCACCAAACTCCATTTATTAACTCTCCCAAAACATCATGCATTCATTTTGGTCAAAATATTTGCCACGGCACAGAGACAATATAGAGTATATGGCTGACTTGGCCACTTGGCATCAGGAGCAGGTAGAAATGGAGGATGGGTTAGGTCTTCTCCTCATGGCTGTTTGTTAGGCCAACCCTGCATGTGTTGTGGCTGTCGAACATCAGTGAGATATGCAGCAGCGGGGACTCGAACATTTTTTTCGAGCTCACCGAAGACACTCAGTTAGCACATGAGCATGCTCATATCACACCTTATCCCAGCGCGTTCGCTCATCTTTCATAGTAATGGGAACATCAGTCATTCAATTGTTTCTTCACAAATCATGGACACTTGTTTAACTAATCATGTTTCACAATGCATTATTGGCTTCAAATAATATCAATGGGTGCAATGTCCCTTTAAGGCACCCATTACCGCATTATCTGTGAATACAGAGAAGAGCACTGAAGAGCTGGACCATGATGCAAACCGATCATTATAAACTTTTCTTCCACGTTAATGTGCCAATTATAGCCCAACCTACGTCATCGCGAGTCAGTCTTTGAATGGAAAGCGTGATAAATTGGACCCATAAAATAAAACACTGAAAAAGGGGGAAAAGGGGCATTTTTTTGTCTTTGCAGCAGCTGACATGGTTGTGAAGGTTTTCCTCTCTTTGGTTATCTCTTTTGTTGGATAGAATTTACCACTAGTGTATCCTGCAATAAATCACTTGGCTGATTGGGATTCAGAATTTAGACACCCCAGGCCTATTGTTTGCCGGGCTATTCAGGAAAATACAAAGAGGCAATTGCAAAAGTAAAAAAGGAAAACTGAAGGGAGGTAACCAGAACTAGTATATGGTTAAAATTAGCAGAGATGTAGATGACCAAAAGACCGGGCATCCATCCTTATTTTTTTTTATCTGCAAATTCTGTCATTGGAAATGTTGACTGAGAAAATAGGAAAAGCCCCTGAGGCAGATACTAATAGCCCCATATTAGAGAGAAAATTTCCTCTTAACTCCACATACGGCAATCAGACTCATTCCCTGGATCAACGTCCCGTCATAGAATCTAGTGCCCATAACCTGTAATATTATATTTATCAAGAAAGGCTTCCAGGCCCTCCTTGAATAAGTCTAGTGAATCAACCATTACAGCATCATATGGCAGATAGTTCTATAGTTCCACTGCTTTTGTAGTAAAGAATCCATAATCTCAATGCTTGTACAGTAAAGAATCCATAGGGTCACTCATTGCTCATAGAGCAAAGAATTCACAATCTCACTGCTTGTACAGTAAAAAATCCACAATCTCACTGCTTGTACAGTAAAGAATCTACAATCTCACTGCTTGTATAGTAAATAATCCACAATTTCCCTGCTTGTACAGTAAAGAATCTATAGACTTACTGCTCACACTGTAAAGTATTCCTATTCTCACTGCTTCCTTTCTGATGATGCTTTATTTGAGAATTGCAGTACATGCTGGAATAGTCAAATGCAGCAATAACAGGGGGCAAAGCCTGTGATCACTATGGTAGCACCTGTTCCCTCCTTGAAATGAAGCATCATCTGTGATGCTCACTTCAGCAGTGGGCTAATCCCTGCTTTGCCCCTACGCATTGCCCGATGAGCAGTGTGCACAATGACAGTGCGCTCTCTGTTGTCGGCTGAACTCAGTAGTAACCAGGCAGCAACAGAGCGGTGTCATGATATTCGGGCTGCAGGAGACCAGTGACATCACTGGTCTCTTGTAGGCCAGGAATCATGACACCGCTCAATAGCAGGCTCGTTACTGCTGATCTGAGCTGGCGAGAGAGCGCACTGTCATTGTGCACATCGCACAAGAACTAGCCCAGCCCCTGAAACGAGAGTCACTGATGGCGCTTTGAGTTTCCAAGCATGACCTGGGATTCTCAAACCAAGCGTCATCAAAGAGGAAGTAGGAAAAGCAGTTAGACAGCTTGGTTAGTGAAGATTAGGGAATTTTTAATACAAGTATATTAGAAAATAGTTTAGATTGTGTAAATAAATAGATAGGGATTTGGGATGAAATATACTTTGACTTCGGACCACCCCTGTAACTGTTGCAGACATCCATTGATCACTGATGGCTGGGTTTTTTAAGTCTTTATAGCATGTTTTCTACTAAGGGACCAGGTTTTTCAGTTTTCCTTAGGGCTCATTTAGACCAGTTTTTTCACGTACAAGTCTGTTTAATCAGAGGTTTTTATAAAAGTTTCATCTGAGGGTCATCCGGGTTTCATCAGAATTTGATCGAGGTTTCATCAGTTTTTCTTCTATGAGAAAAAAGTTTCTCCACCTTCTTCTGTCTAGTGGTCCGTGAAAATCGACCGCACTCAGATGTCATCCCAGTGAGGTCTGATTTTTTTAAAGGACCCAAAGACAGTGATATTGAGATGCAATACTAGACACAACCTATGGACAGAAGTGGTGCTGTTCCTGGACCTACAGCTTTATTGTCTAAGCTAAAGCCGAGCTGAAGAAGTAGCAACCAAGGAAGCTACTCAAGAACAATGAATTAGGATTTACGTGCTTGTAATAATGTCTGCGTTTTACTGGGGATTTTTATAGTTTCACACAAATAAAATCCTAGAAGAGCATTTTTTTCAACTCAGGATCTTCAAATCCTGGAATAGTCATGGCATTAATTTTGTTCCCACATTTTTAGTTCACTGCAACCTGCCGCCATGATAGATAACCAGACAATATCGCTCTTTTAAATAGAATCTCTTCTGGTTGTCCATGGTAACTTAAAAGTCAGTGAACTTCCACAAATGTCATTAAACTGAGGCACTGAGGAAGTCTCCAACAATAGGACCGCTGTGTCAATAGATCCCAGTTTAACCTTGATTGAGCTGTTCCCTCTCATTCTGCTAGAAAAATTATTTTCAGGTAACCCATCAAATGCCCATAACACTAAAGAAGAACCACCAAAGACAGCGGGACGAAGAACCTACACCGAGAACTTTATGGTTCCTCAGTCCCAAAAATGACTCAGATGTCCACTCTTCATCCATACAGAACATGTACTCGGTCCTACCAGAGAGAATGACTTAGGGTCCCGTTACACGTAGCGACTCACGATATGCACTTGTCAGGATCGCTGGTGAGCTGCCAAACAGGCAGCACTCAGCAGCGATCAGGACAGCGACTATGCAAGTAACAAGCGACGCACGTCGCTTAGTTACCCGCAGTTTACCTTAGATACCAGCGCGCTTGTGCAGGGAGCTGGTAACCAAGGTACACATCGGGTTTCCAGGCGCCGCTCGGCGCTTAGTAACCCACTGTGTACCTTGGTTACCTGCTCCCCTGCACAAGCGCGCTGGTATCAAATGTACACATCGGGTTTCCAGGCGCCGCCCGGCGCCTGGAAACCCGATGTTTACCTTGGTTACCAGCTCCAGCTTGCTTATCGCTGGTCTCCCGCCTGTCACACGCAGCGATGCGCGCTGGCCAGCGGGAGACCAGCGATCAAAAAATGGTCCAGGACATTCAGTGACGATCAGCGACACCCAGCAGGGGGGCTGATCGTCGCTGAGTGTCACACTAAGCGAGATCGCTGGCTAGGTCGCTGCTACGTCACAAAATCGGTGACGTTTCAGCGATCTCGCTAGCGATCTCGCTATGTGTAACGGGGCCTTTAGAGGTCTACCATTCATCAAGAGCAAACTAAAATGTGATCAGAGGCCACCTAGCAAAATCCTGATAGGGCACAAGCCACATTGGTAAATTTAGGCAGGGTCTACACAGCGAAAGGTCACTCTCGGTAACTGCTACATCATGGTATTGTGCAAGTAAATGGTGTCGCATTGTATTGCCTAGTGTACAACGACCAACACAGACTCCTACATACATTATGATGACCACATAGCCCTCAATATAAAGTATCATGGCTCTACAACTTCTTTATATATAGTATGATGGACTTTGGCCCCCTATATATAGTATGATGGCCCCACAGCTTCTCTACATACAATATGATGGATCCACAGCTCACTTACATAGGGAATGATGACCCCACACCCTCCTATATGCAGTATAAATTCCACATAGCTCCTTATACATAGTATAATGGCCCCACAGTTCCTATATACACAGTCTGATGGCACCAAAGCCCCCTATATACAGTATGATGTTTCCAACAGCTCCATAGATACGTACAGTATGTTGGATCCACAGCTCTTACATAGAAAATGATGACCTCACATCCTCCTATATGCAGAATAATTTCCATATAGCCCCCATACATAAAGTATGATGTCTCCAACAGCTCCCTGCAAACAGTATGATGGCCGCACAGGTCCTCAGGTTCTCTATACACAGTAGAATGTTGGCCCCAAAGCCCCATATATACAGTGTGATATCTCAAACAACTCCGTTCATGCAGCTTGATGTTCCCACAGGTCCTGTACACACAGTAGAATAATAGCCCCAAAGCCCCTTATATATAGTATGATGTGTTATGATTCGGTAGCTGAGGAGTGCAGGCAAAAAGGTTATACACCAGAGCAGTTGGAATCTATGAGATTGCAGTACCCTGACTAACCACCACAACTAGAGGCAGCCGTGGAGCGTTCCTACGTTGGTCCTAGACGCCTCGTCACAGCCTGAGAAACTATCTACACCTAAAGATAGAAATAGGAAAGCTATCTGCCCCGGAGCAGAACCCCAAAGATAATAGCAAGCCCCCAAACATGTAATGGCGGTTAGACAAGACGAAATACAAACACAGACAGAAAATAGTATGAGCAAACGTTGGGGCCCAAACTAACTAAATAGAAAAGGATAGGAAGGGTACTTACTGCAATCCCAAAAAACCCTGAAAACACCAACTCTACTAATTTAAAAAAAAACCTGAGATCACACGACCTCTACCACCTAAATTAGCTCTCTGGTGTAACAAAATCAAAACAGCAGCCACTGAAAAAACTGGAAAAAGCAAATGTACAAACATCAGTGGCTGAACTGAACAGAGAGGGCAAAAGCCCCCCGAGGGGACCCAGAAGGCCCCCACAGAAGTGCAGGACAAAATGCAAAATTCCAGCAAAGAAACAAAAAGAAGGAAATGTCTTATCTGTTAGCAGGAGATGCAGACACTACACAGCAGGCTACAAGAGAAACTGGAAACAAGGATTCAGACCAGAACAATTGATCACCGGCAACCCTGATGGGAAGGTGACTCCCTTAAATAAGACCAATCAGTGACACCTGATTCCCAGTCCTCACAATCTTCACTGCACAGACCAGCACCGCTAGTAACCACCAGAGGGAGCCTCTGCTCAGAACTCATCTCAAACCCATTCACAACAATGATGTCTCCAACAGCTTCCTACATACAGTTTGATGGTCCAACAGGTCCTCTACACACAGTAGAATAATAGCCCCAAAGCCCCTTATATATAGTATGATGTCTCCAACAGCTTCCTTCATACAGCTTGATGTTCCCACAGGTCCTCTACACACAGTAGAATGATAGCCCCAAAGCCCCTTATATATAGTATGATGTCTCCAACAGCTCCTTAAATACAGTTTGATGGCCCCATAGGTTCTCTATACACAGTAGAATGATGGCCCCATGATTCTACTGTATATAGAACATGTACACGTCCTCAGTCCCACCAGAAAAAAATTACTTTGAGGGTTATTCTTTATCTACAAATTAAAATGGGGTCAGGGGCCACTTAAAAAAATCATGTTATGGCTTGGGCGTCATTGTTAAGTTTACGCTGGGGCTACACAGCCCAACTGTAACTGCTACATCATGGTGTTGTACAAGTAAATGGTGTCACTTTATGAAGTCTAATGTACTGAGACCCCCAAAAATCACTATCTACAGTATGATAGCAACATAGTCCCTCAATATATAGTATCATGAACTTGCAGGTTCTCTATACATAGTATGATGGCACCATATCCCCCTATATACAGTATGATGGCCCCACAGCTCCCCTACATACAGTATGATGGGCCCCATAGTGTGCCCCTTAATGTATTAGGCATGTGTAAGGAGGTGTCGTGGACTCTCAGGTGCCTTCCCTCTCCTGAACGCTGTTCACATGTGTCACGTGTGGCACCCTGACGTTTTATTAATGTTAATCTACTGTGCAGTTTACTATTGTGTGTGTGTACTGTAATGTAAATGTATTTGTCATGTATTGTGCAAAGGTTTAGGGATAGATTAGGAAATAGTATAGGACTGTAGAGGGATTAGAATAGAGGGGGAACATTAGAGATAGAGAATAGGATAGATAAGAGTGTTAGTTTAGGTACAGGCAGCAAGGGGTTATTCAGTGGGGAAGAATTAGAGCAGAAACCCAGGCAGGCTTGCCCAAGGCAAGGTGTGCGCCGCAGATAAAGCAAACGGCTGGCCGTGGGGATAAGTCTGCTACAGCAGTAAGGGGCCCAAGGCTGAGAATAGTACAGTCGGGCACCAGCTCAATGGGACCATCAACAAGAAGGATCCGGGGTCAATGACCAGGGTGGAAGCAGCTGAGATGGCGATTCCGGAACCTTTCCCAATTGGAACCGGACGAGGGACTGACAGAGAGCTGGTGACATTGAGGACACAGAGGGGACACAAATTGTCCAGATATACAGCAGGGAATGCCAGATGGAAAGAGAGAGAGTTTACAGGAAGAATGGAGGCTGCCCGGAAGGCAGGGAAAGTACAGAAAGCATTGCCCTGTGTGAACTGTGCTGTCAGTGTGTTGAATACCTTGCTGAAAAGTAAAGTTAAACTGTTGGAAAAGAACTGTGACTTTGATATATTTTTGTGGAACTTGGAAACGTGAAGCCGGAGTGGCAGAACCTGAGAGGATCCTGACAGTAACCGTGAGTGCACTGCTGCACATGCGGCAGAAGGGACATTGTGTTTTATCTGTGGGGCACCAGGGTGTGGGAACTATACAGCCTGTTGCCACAACTACCACCTTGGCCGCCTTACACATGTCTGATATCCAGTGTGCACCCGGGCTGAAGTACATTTCTGGAGTAAATTACGCTACTTTAGTGATGAATTTGATGATGACAGAAGTGACCACTCTCAATTCATGTCCTGCCCGTGCTATGCCCATATTGGCATAGCTGGCCCAGAATGGCGTGTAAAAGTCAAAAGTAGCAATAGTAGCAAGGTTGCGCAAAAATATTGCCATTTACTAAGATGTTTACATAAGCACTTTAATCAATTGCACCAAATGTGTATAAGGCACCAGGATGTAAAAAAAAAAATACAGAAATCAGTTTATTAAAAAATTCTAATGATAAGTTATCAATGGCCCCTCGGTAAGGACCTCAAAAATTAGCACTAAATAAAAATCCCTGTATCTCTAGAAATGTAATAATAATAATAATGATAATAATAATTTTATTTCTATAGCG
>VIAB01014374.1:9126-19565 GCA_009801035.1 Oophaga pumilio | reverse complement strand
TGGGGTCACTTGTGGGGGGGTTTCCACTGCTTAGGCACATCAGGTGCTCTGAAAACTGAACATGACACCCATTAAAGTCTGCATTGCAAAATGTTATTACTTCCTTTCCGAGCCCTGCCGTGCACCCAAACAGTATTTCCCCCCCACATATGGGGTATCAGCGTACTCAGGACAAATTAGACAACTTTTGGGGTTCAATTGCCTAAAAAATCATTTTTGTGGATTTTTTTTTTCACACCCAGGCATTATAAACTTTAGTGAAACACTTGGGGGTTGAACATGCTCACAACAGATTTAGATAAGTTCCTTAGGGTGTCTAGTTTCCAAAATGGTGTCACTTGTGGAGGGTTTCCACTGTTTAGGCACTTCAGGGGCTCTCCACACACGACATGGCATCCAGCCAATTCTGCATTGAAAAAGTCAAATGGCGCTCCTTCCCTTCTGAGCTCTGCCATGCACCCAAACAGTGGTGTACCCCCACATATGGGGTATCAGCGTACTCAGGACAATTGCACAATAACTTTTGAGGTCTTGTTACCCTTGGGAAAATAAAAATTGGGGGGAAAAGATCATTTTTGTGGAAATAATATGATTTTTTAATTTTACTGCTCTGCGTTATAAACTTGTGTGAAGCTCTTGGGCGTTCAAAGTGCTCACCACAGATCTAGATAACTTTTGGGGGGTTCACACTGTTTAGGCACATCAGTGGATATCCAAATGCGACATGGCTTCCAATCTCGATTCCAGCCAATTTTGGTTTGAAAAAGTCAAGTGGCGCTCCTTCCCTTCCGAGCTCTGCCGTGCGCCCAAACAGTGGTTCCCCCCCACATATGGGGTATCAGCGTACTCAGGAAAAATTGTACAACAACATTTGTGGTCCATTTTTTCCTGTTACCCTTGGGAAAATAAAAAATTGATGACTTAAATATCATTTTTGTTGGAAAAAATAGGATTTTTTATTTTCATGCCCAGGTATTATAAACTTGTGTGAAGCACTTGGGGGTTCAAAGTGCTCATCACAGATCTAGATAAGTTCCTTAGGGGGTCTAGTTTCCAAAATGGGGTCACTTGAACATGACACCCATCAAAGTTTGCATTCCAAAACGTCATTACTTCCATTCTGAGCTCTGCCGTGCGCCCAAACAGTTTCCCCCCGCCACATATGGGGTATCAGCATACTCAGGACAAATTGGACAACAACTTTTGGGGTCCAATTTCCTTGGGAAAAATCAAAAATTGGGGACTAAAAAATCATTTTGTGGAAAAAAAAATTTTTTCACACCCAGGCATCATAAACTTTAGTGAAACACTTGAGGGTTCTTAGTGCTCAATACAGATCTAGATAAGTTCCTTAGGGTGTCTAGCTTCCAAAATGGTGTCACTTGTGGGAGGTTTCCACTGTTTAGGCACATCAGGGGCTCTCCAAATGCGACATTGCGTCCAATCTCAATTTCAGACAATTTTTGTTTGAAAAAGTCAAATGGCGCTCAACCAGTGGTTTTCCCCCTCATGTGGGGTATCGGCGTACTCAGAAGAAATTGCAAAACAACTTTTGCTGTCCATTTTCTCTTTTTACCCTTGTTAAAATAAAAAAATTGTTTGTAAAAGATAATTTTTGTGAATAAAAAGTTAAATGTTCATTTTTTCCTTCCAGGTTGCTTCAGCTCCTGTGAAGCACCTGAAGGGTTAATAAACTTCTTGAATGTGGTTTTGAGTATCTTGAGGGGTACCATTTTTAGAATGGTGTCACTTTTGGGTATTTTCTGCCATATAGACCCCTCAAAATGACTTCAAATGTGAGGTGGTCCCTAAAAAAATAGTTTTGTACAATTTGTTGCAAAAATGAGAAATCGCTCGTCAACTTTTAACCCTTATAGCTTCGTAACAAAAAAAAATTTGGTTCCAAAATTGTGCTGATGTAAAGTTGACATGTGGGAAATGTTATTTAGTAACTATTTTGTGTGACATATTTCTTTGTTTTAAGTGAATAAAAATTAAAAATGTGAAAATTGCAAAATTTTCCAAATTTTCGCCATATTTCCATTTTTTTCATAAATAAATGCAAGTTATATAGAAGAAATTTTACCACTATCATGAAGTACAATATGTCACGAGAAAACAGTCTCAGAGTCGTGAAGATCCGTTGAAGCGTTCCAGAGTTATAGTCTCATAAAGAGACAGTGGTCAGAATTGTACAAATTGGCCCGGTCATTAACGTGCAAACCACCCTTGAGGGTTAAGGGGTTAAGGTTATGCCAGGTCGCACTCCAAAAGAAGGTCAAATGTGGCGAGGCTCATCCAACAGTACTGATAAAACTTGCTCGGATAGCTGCGTAGAAAACCATAGAGTCGGTGGAAATGTCCTTTAGTCAGTCGAATGTATCCACATTCGTCTCCGCATCCTTGGATCAACAATCACTGGGTAAGGCTCCCCAAAACGTTTGAAGGAGGGAACTTGTTGGGGGAGTCAATATATCGGCTCCTTAACCCCTTAACGACCGCCTATATGCCTTTTAACGGCGGTAATTAGGGGTACTTAAACCACAGCGCCGTGAATTCACGGCACTGTGGAAAAAGTATATAGCACCCCCCAGAGTCTGATTTTTTCTGGGGTCTCGGCTGCCACGGGTAGCCGAGATCCCAGAGAGCGTGATTCGTGTCGGTTTTTACTGACCCCGCTTTTGTAATCGCCGTTATTAACCATATAACAGTGACCGCAAAAAAGCCGCTATTCTGCTTTATCTTTCTCCTCTGATGTGATCGCACATCAGAGGAGAGAGAAATAAGGTCAACGATCCCCCCGGTACCCAGACCCTCCTACCTCCTCCGGGGGTGCCACCATCTTGGTCCGGGAAGAAAATGGCGGGCGCATGCGCAGTGTGTGGGCCGAATCAGCCGGCCAGCAGATTCATTTATTCATTGCAGGTACATTTTGATCACTGTGATAAACCCTATCACAGTGATCAAAATAAAAAAAATTAGTAAATAACCCCCTCTTTTATCACCCCTTTAGTTAGGGACATATAATAAAATAAAGAAAATATATTTATTTTCATTTTTCCATTAGAGTTAGGGTTAGGGTTACAATTAGGGTTAAGGTTGGAATTAGGGTTAGAATTAGGGTTAGGGTTAAAATTAGGGTTGGAATTAGGGTTAGGGTTAGGATTAGGGTTAGGGTTGGGATTAGGGTTAGGGTTGGGATTAGGGTTAAGGATGTGTTGGGGTTAAGTTTGGAGCTAGAATTGAGAGGTTTCCACTATTTAGGCACATCAGGGGGTCTACAAACACGACATGGCGTTCAAAAAGTCAAATGGTGATCCCTCCCTTCCGAGCCCTGCCGTGTGCCCAAACAGTGGTTTACCCAAACATATGGGGCATCATCGTACTCAGGACAAATTGGGGTTCTAATTTCTCCTGTTACCCTTGGGAAAATAAAAAATAGCGGGCTAAAAAAATCATTTTTAAGGAAAAAATGATTTTTTATTTTCATGTCTCAGCGTTTATAAATTTCTGTGAGCAATTTGGGGTTTAAAGTGCTCACCACACATCTAGATAAGCTCCTTGGGGGGTCTAGTTTCCAAAATGGGTTCCCTTGTGGGGGTTTCTCTACTGTTTAGGCACATCAAGGGCTCTGCAAACACAACATGACGCCAGCAGAACATTCCATCAAAGTCCACATTACAAAATGGCGCTCCTTCCCTTCCAAGCTTTCCCATGCTCCCAAGCAGTGATTCCCCCCCACATATGGGGTAACAGCATACTTAGGAAAAATTGCACAACAACTTTTGTGGTCCAATTTCTCCGTTACGCTTGGGAAAATAAAAAATAGCGGGCTAAAAAAACATTTTTGAGGAAAAAAAAAGATTTTTTTATTTTCACGGCTCTACGTTATAAACTTCTGTGAAGCACTTGGAGGTTCAAAGTGCTCACCACACATCTAGATAAGTTCCTTAAGGGGTCTAGCTTCCAAAGTGGGGTCACTTATGGAGGTTTCCACTGTTTAGGCACATCAGGGGCTGGACATGGAGTCCAGCCAATTCTGCGTTGAAAAAGTCAAACGGCGCTCCTACCCTTGCGAGCTCTGCCATGCGCCCAAAAAGTGGTTTACCCCCACATATGGGGTATTAGAGTATTCAGGAGAAATTGAACAACACATTTTGTGGTTCACTTTCTCTTAACACTTGAGAAAATAAAAAAAAATAGTTCTGAAGTAAATTTTTTGCAAGCAAAGTTAAATGTTAATTTTTTCCTTCCACATGGCTTCAGTTCCTGTGAAGCACGTAAAGGGTAAATAAACTTATTGAATGTGGTTTTGAGCACCTTGAGGGGTGCAGTTTTTAGAATGGTATCACTTTTGGGTATTTTCTATCATATAGACCCCTCAAAGTGACTTCAAATGTGATGTGGTCCCTAAAAGCAAATGCTGTTGTAAAAATGAGAAATTGCTGGTCAACTTTTAACCCTTATAACTTCCTAACAAAGAAAAATTTTGTTTTCAAAATTGTGCTGATGTAAAGTAGACATGTGGGAAATGTTATTTACTAAGAAATTTGTGTGACACATCTCTCTGATTTAAGAGCATTAAAATTTAAAGTTTGAAAATTGCTAAATTTTCAAAATTTTCACCATATTTTCATTTTTTTCATTAATAAATGCAAGTCATATAAAAAAAAATTACCACTAATGTGAAGAACAATATGTCGCAAAAAAAATTCCCAGAATCAGCGGGATTCGTTAAAGCGTTCCAGAGTTATAACCTCATAAAGTGACAGTGGTCAGAATTGTAAAAATTGGCTCGGTCATTAAGCTGCAAATTGGCTCTGTCACTAAGGGGTTAATTAGGTTTTGATTCATTTTCGACCATTGAGCCATTTAATTTAATGTGTAAAATTAGTGAGAAATGTAAAGCCATATGCATGTCATATGGATGCCATACCGAATTCATACGGATAAATGGCTGAGAGAAAATCGCATAATCGCATTGCAAACGCATTACACACAGATTGTCATACGGAGAACACTTGTGTGACTCTCTGCAGGGAGACTCGGACTGATTTTTCATACGTTTAATCTGACTCTGGCCTTAGGGTATGAAACACTGGAGGTTTTTGGTGTTCTATATTAAAACATATATGTATATAATTTTTAAATGTATTGGCATTTTGATAACTTTATCCTCTGTGCATGATGACTTGCTATTATGTTTACATTTTATGTCCAGCATCACCTTTAGCATTATGTAATGTAACTAACTTACTAATTGGAAAGTCTAACATTAGAGGTGTCACACATATTGTACTTAACTCTGCACACAGCCAGTCTGAAATATCAATCTTCTCTTGTATTATTCACTTTTTTCCATTTCAATAAAATTTCAAGAAATGCAAATGTCTTGCAGATGACAAATAAAGGGCTGTTAAAAAATTTCCTCTTCAATAAAGCCAAAAACTTTAGCAAACGTTGGCATCGCTCTGGATGACATGTTCCACAAAGGCATAAAAACATGTTACAATTTGTACTTTAGAAGAATATATTTCTTACAAAGACGTCATCCATGTACATCTTCTATGGTCTTGTATTTCTTCACTTCAGGAACATTATGGATGAAATATTGTCTTTTAGTTGCAAAATAAAACATCACAATGGATCATTTATTATATTAGTACTGATCCTGGGACATGTACAGTGGGTACAGAAAGTATTCAGACCTCTTTAAATTTTTCACTCTGTTTCAATTCAGCCATTTAGTAAATTCAAAAAAGTTCATTTTTTTCTCATTAATGTACACTCTGCACCCCTTCTTGACTGAAAAAAAAAACAGAAATGTAGAAATTTTTGCAAATTTATTAAAAAAGAAAAACTGAAATATCACATGGATTGGTCATAAGTATTCATACCCTTTGCTCAGTATTGAGTAGAAGCACCCTTTTGCATTGGTTCAGCCATGAGTCTTCTTGAGAATGATGCAAGTTTTTCACACCTGGATCCTCTGCCATTCTTCCTTGCAAATCCTATCCAGTTCCGTCAGGTTGGATGGTGAACGTTGCTGGACAGCCTTTTCCAGGTCTCTCCAGAGATGCTCAATTGGGTTTAGGACAGGGCTCTGGCTGGGCCAGTCAAGAATGGTCACAGAGTTGTTCTGAAGCCACTCATTTGTTATTTTAGCTGTACACTTAGCATCATTGTCTTGTTGGAAGGTGAACCTTTGGCCAAGTCTGAGGTCCAGAGCACTCTGTAAGAGTTTTTCATCCAGGATATCTCTGTACTTAGCTGCATTCATGTTTCCTTCAATTGCAACCAGTCGTCCTGTCCCTGCTGCTGAAAAACACCCCCATAGCATGATGCTGCCACTACATTTCACTGTTGGGATTATATTGGGCAGGTGATGAGCAGTGCCTGTTTTTCTCCACTCATACCACTTAGAATTATCACCAAAAAGTTCTATCTACGTCTCATCAGTCCAAAGAATCTTATGGTACATGCGTGTCCTGATGCAATGACGCAATGAAGACATCGCACCAGGACAGCTACTTGGTTAACTGTCAGGTTTCAGGCAGTTCTCAGAGCTTCAACCAGCATCCATTTGAGTAAAATGTAAATTGCTCTTTTATTCTATGAACTACTGACAACATGTCTCCAAATTTCCAAGCATTAAATTTTGTATTTATTTTCAGAAAATGAGAAATGGACAAAATAACAAAAAATGCAGTGCTTGCAGGCCTCAAATAATGCTAAGAAAACAAGTTCATAATCATTTATAAACAACAATACTAATGTTTTAACTCAGGAAGAGTTCAGAAATCAATATTTTGTGGAATAAACATGGTTATTAATCACAGCTTTCATGCGTATTGGCATGCTTTCCACCAGTCTGTCACACTGCTTTTAGGTGACCTTATGCCACTCCTGGTGCAAAAATGTAAGCAGTTCTTCTTTGTTTGATGGCTTGTGACTATCCATCTTCTTTGTAATCTTGATTACATTGCAGAGGTTTTCAATGGGGTTCAGGTCTGGAGATTGGGCTGGCCATGTCAGGGATTTGATGTAGTGGTCCTTCATCCACACATTGATTGACCTAGCTGTGTTGCATGACGCATTGTCCTGCTGGAAAAAAAACAGACCACAGAGCTGGGGAACATTGCCTGAGCAGAAGGAATCAACTGTTTTTCCAAGATAACCTTGTATGAGGTTTGATTCATACGTCCTTTGCAAAGATTAACCAGCCCAATTCCAGCCTTGCTGAAGCATCCCCAGATCATCACCGATCCTCCACCAAATTTCACAGTTGATGCAAGACACTGTGGCTTAAATGCCTCTCCAGGTCTCCGTCTAACCATTAGACGACCAGGTGTTGGGCAAAGCTGAAAATTAGACTCATCAGAGAAGATTGCCTTACTCCAGTCCTCTATGGTCCACTCCTTATGGTCTTTGGCAAACTTCAGCCTGGCTCTCCTTTGCTTCTCATTGATGAAAGGATTTTTTCTAGCTTTACATGACTTGAGCCCTGCCTCCAGGAGCCTGTTACGAACTGTTCTTGCCATGCACTTCAACCCAGCTGCCATTTGCCATTCCTTTTGTAGGTCACTTGATGTCATACTGCGGTTGCTGAGTGACATTCGAATAAGATGACGGTCATCCCGGTCAGAGGAGAGTAATTTTCGCCCTCTGCCGGTCTGTAGCTTTGTTGTCCCCCAATGTCTGCTGCTTGACCTTGATATTACTAGCACTTGTTTTGCCATCCAGCTTGTCCTATTGCAAGAGGATTGTGAACACCACAGCAGTGTTTTTATACTTTCCTTCATTAAATAAGATTTGGTTCGGGTGATCACCTCATCAGAAGCACATTAAGTAGAATTAGGTGTACTCTGGTTGAAATTTAACTGACACTGGAATGGAATGGCTGTCACACATGTAGAGAAGCTGATTGTTATAAAACTGTATAGTGGTCTCTTAATTTTTGACAGAGCTGTGTATACACTGCTCAAAAAGGGAACACTCAAACAACACATTCTTGATATAAATGAATTAAATATTCTCATTGAATACTTTCTTCTGTACAAAGTTGAATGTGCTGTCAACATAATCACACAAAAATCATCAATGGAAATCAAATTTTTGAACCAATGGAGGCCAGGATTTGGAGAGACCCCCAAAATGAAAGTGGAAACAAGTCAAAATGACGCTCAATATTGTGTGTGGCCTCCACGTGCCTGTATGACCTCCCTACAATGCCTGGGCATGCTCCTGATGAGGTTGCGGATGTTCTCCTGAGGGATCTCCTCCAAGACCTGGACTAAAGCATCCATGAGCTCCTGTAAAGTCTGTGGTGCAACGTGACATTGGTGGATGGAGCGAGACATGCTGTCCAAGATGTGCTCAATCGAATTCAGGTCTGGGGAATGGGCAGGTCAGTCCATAGCTTCAATGCCTTCATCTTGCAGGAACTGCTGACACACTCCAGCCACATGAGGTCTGGCATTGTCCTGCATTAGGAGGAACCCAGGGCCAACCACACCAGCATATGGTCTCACAAGGGGTCTGAGGATCTCATCTCGGTACCTAACGGCAGTCAGGCTACCTCTGGCGAGCACATGGAGGGCTGTGTGGCACTCCAAAGAAATGCCACCTCACACCATTACAGACCCACTGCCAAACCGGTCATGCTAAAGGATGTTGGCTGGCAGCAGGTTCACACTCAGCACATGTGCCAGACATGAGAGTGTGGAGATGCCGTGGAGAGCGATCTGCTGCCTGCTGCCGATCTGCGGCCTGGGTTCCTCCTAATGCAGGACAATGCCAGACCTCATGTGGCTGGAGTGTGTCAGCAGTTCCTGCAAGATGAAGCCATTGGACTGGCCTGCCTGTTCCCCAGACCTGAATCCGATTGAGCACATCTGGGACAGCATGTCTTGCTCCATCCACCAACGTCACGTTGCACCACAGTCTGTCCAGGAGTTGATGGATGCTTTAGTCCAGGTCTGGGAGGAGATCCCTCAGGAGAACATCCGCAACCTCATCAGGAGCATGCCCAGGCATTGGAGGGAGGTCATACAGGCATGTGGAGTACAGAGCATCATTTTGACTTGTTTCCACTTTAATTTTGTCTTGTTTTGATTTTCATTTTGACTTTTTTCCACTTTAATTTTGTCTTGTTTTGATTTTCATTTTGACTTGTTTCCACTTTCATTTTGGGGGTCTCTCCAAATCCAGGCCTCCATTGGTTCAAAAATTTGATTTCCATTTATGATTTTTGTGTGATTAAGTTGACAGCACATTCAACTTCGTACAGAACAAAGTATTCAATGAGAATATTTCATTCATTTATATTTATATCTTGGATGTGTTATTTGAGTGTTCCCTTTATTTTTTTGAGCAGTGTATATATATTGGGGGGAGGGCCCTGGTCCAAATCTGGCACCAGGGCTCATTAGACTCTAGTTACGCCACTGAGTGCAGGATAGTGGGTAACTAGTCGATTGCTAGTAATATCCCAAAGGGTTGTACAAACACTTTCTGAGGAAGTAATCGATGCGAAACGCGCGTAAAAGGGTGTATGTAGGTAAATATATGACCATGTTTGTCATCTCATGAACATTATATCATCTGTTTCTCTGCTTCAATTCATTGCTCGAGAAGTTGGGCATTAGCTATATTATTTTTGATTCTGAAAAATCAATTGGGTGGTGAATTCCTATCGTTCAATATACTGTGTGGATTTGTGTCCACGAATGCACTGCCACTTATTTCTTTAATGAGTGCTTATTAGGTTATGGTATATAATCTTTGGATGTTTATTTTTTTCCAATTTATATTGCTGCTTCTTTCTCCTTTCCACATGGGCATATGAGATGTATTCAGCTACTCATATAGATTTTGAATTGAATTTTTGATTATTCTTGAATTAATTATTGATATTATTGATATATTTACCATATGATCTTTTTTCTGTATGACCTCTCCTTTTTTTCTTATTTTTATGACTGTTAATTGTCTCAATAATTCTATTTTTTCACATTGGAAATGTATCATCAAAATAATTTACTTTATATGCCAAATCATGTATTAACATACCGTAGATGACTTTGTCTTCTTTTCATTCATTGTGTACACAGAGGACAACTGTATTACCAACGTGTTTTACATGGTTGCATTTACTGGACTGCAGCATTCCATGTCTAAGCCTGCTCTTGACTCAGGGAATGGGGGTTGGGATTAGTGGGGGATTGTAGATCGAGCGTGACATCTCCATCATGTTCCATTAAATCATCTGGAGAGTGAGAATCCTCAGCTGTCTGCATGTCTGAGAGGCTCTTACCATTTGCATGACTGGTTTTTCATTGAAACATCTCAGCAGGCCAAAAGCTTCTATTAGCTGAAAAGAAGCAAGCGTCTGCAATGTCTTATACAGGTCCTTCTCAAAAAATTAGCATATAGTGCTA
>VIAB01014373.1:16474-27753 GCA_009801035.1 Oophaga pumilio | reverse complement strand
ATGGGGACCATGATATACTGGAGCATTATGTGGAGCTCATCATACACTGCATGGAACATTATATGCGACCAATTATGTATGGAGCAATATATGGGGCTCATTATTCTGTATGGCGCACTATGTGGTGGCCATAATACTGTATGGAGGAATATACTGTCCGGTTTTTTAGCTATATGTGCCATATCAGAGCTTCATGAATTGTGGTGTGTTAAAGGGGCCCACTGAGACTCTTTGGCCTGGGGCACACGAAAACCTGGAGCCAGCCCTACCCCCCACAACTTTAGCCAAATAACCCCCAGTATTCAATGTGTAACTATTATTATAAAGTAAATGAAGGTTGCCAAGCTTAAGTAATAAGAATTGATGTGGTTGGCATTGAAATGGGCACTGTAGGTGTGTTTACTGTCCCCCACTCCCTGCAGACTTTGCTTCCCCATTGACTTGCATTGGGTTTCGTGTTTCAGTCGGACCCCCGACTTTTCCCGATAGTCGGCTGATTTAGTTTGACTCGACTTTTGAGAAAGTTGGGTTTCATGAAACCCGACTCCACCCTAAAAAAAGGCAAAGTCGCTCATCTCTAACGTTAAGTAGTTGCAATGTAGATAAAGAACAAAGTAAGTCACAAGACTTTTTGATCTGTAATTACTGGAATTTCTATATATTTTTTACTGGACATTGTGAATACTCATAATTTTTTCAATTCATGTTTCATATCTTTTTTAGGACAGAATTTGTAGACTATTACATTGACTAAATTGATCATAATGGTGCCCCTAATATTATGTGTCATCATGGGGTCCAACACCTGGATCCTAAGCTAAGAGTACAGCTATAAATAATGATGTTTTATATAATCCACCCTAAAAGCACTGCTCAAAGTATTAATCACAAAGAATTACATCACAATCATACTGAATAAAGAGCAGTCTCAAAGAAATCCTCATTATAGGGAACAATAGTGTTTATTCTCTATGATAGGCAAGATATTTCAATCCTGGCAATTATCTCTTTATGTAAATGGCTAGGCACGATGAACCCCTTGGCCATAAATCATTCAGTAATTGTTTGATCACAAAATTATTATTTTCAAATCTTTTTTTACTATTTGATGCAAGAAATAAATATAAAAATGTAACTAAATTTATATGAAAACTCAAAAGGTAATTTCTCATTTTTCAGTATTAGATCTCATTTAGACACCCCCTTTTGTGTATGAGAAAACAACTGTTATTCCATTTTTTTTCTTTTTTAATATCCTTTGTATGGTATCAGAGAAGTGGACCTTTGTATATTTTCTACGCTCAGTATGCACGTTTTTTATGGTCTTTACCAAGGGAACATTACTCACATGGTAATTGTCACAAGGAGGTTTTTGCAAGTATCACCAAATGTCATGTCGCCGTCAGTGTTTGTGGAATCCACAGAGTCTTGCACTTTTCCTTATAACCTCATTGAGGGCTATGATCAGCGCAGGGAGCCTCGGGTGTTGACTCAAAAACTTGTAGCTCCTGGGCAGATTAGCAAGAGTTAAATCTCTGTGGGGCTAATGTTGTTAATCTCCTTTAGGCCGGGGTCACACTTGAGAGAAACTCGCACGAGTCTCGCACCTCAATACCCGGCACTGCCGCCGGCACTCGGGACCGGAGTGTGCAGCTGCAGTGCCGGGTATTGAGGTGCGAGACTCGTGCGAGTTTCTCGCAAGTGTGATGCTGGCCTAAGTCGCATGTTATGGGAGAACTACTCATATCTTTTCTCATCCTATATATGCTGACTCGACTATTTAGGAAATGCCAGCTATAGCTTGTCTACTCAGGTCTGGGCAGATGGACATATCCAGGCTTACTGGTGGTTATTTCTAATTTTGTTGCAAGAGGTTTTTGGTGAAGCTTTTCCTTTCCCTTTGGTGTCTTTGTGTTGCTTCTTTGCCCCTCTGGTACTGCACTTTTTATTCTTTAGTAGAGAGATGGGCAAAACTGTGCATGTTCTGATTCGGCTGAACATTAGTTTGGGTACTAAAACGGTACTCAAACTCAGACCCCATTTAAATGAATGGGGGGCCCGAACATCGGATGTTTCCCATACTGTCATCGGCAAGTTAGTTACTGCCGGTCAGAGCGCTGTGGTCCCCACACTGTTATACAGATTATGGCATGTGAGCAAGCAGCATTGACCGGTGGTAAAAAGGTTACCGCCGGTGACAGGTGTCGAATGATGAGAATACTACTCTCATCAGCATATGACTGCTCTCGCTGATAGTAACTTCAGAATAGAATGAGAACAGCGTCCAATCCAGGTGATGAGTTTCCAAAAAGATTTATTCCGCCATAGACACAACGTTTTGAACTCTAGTGGGTCTTTATCAAGTATGAAACGTTGCATATCTATGGCGGAATAAATCTTTTTGGAAACACATCACCTGGATTGGACACTGTTCTCATTCTGTTCTGAAGTTGCTGATTTTCCAAGTGGGCTCCTTGGAGCAAGTAGTTCTTTACCTGCTACGTCGCAAAATACAACACCTTCCTCATGAATACCCAGGTGCCACGACATTCAGCATCTTTCGGAGGCATAAGTAATGATGACAGAATGGTTAAAAATTGTTAGATTGGACAGTTGAAAGTGAATCTAGTTCCTTGGCATTGTCTTCCACCCGTTCCCCTGCAGAAAGTGCAGATTTGGCACTTAAGGACCATGGTCATGAACATTCTTCCACCTCACCTCGTTGCAAAATTGCCAAGCTATCTGAGCCACAAGTCGTGCAGCAGTCTCTTCTGCTTTTTGAGGACTCCTCTGGCTGTGGTTCTGTGGTCCATCCATTAGGCCCTTCACAACAAGCGGAAGAGATGGAGTGCATTGATGCCCAACAACTTGTGATGTCAGAGGAGGAGTACCTTGGAGGGCAAGTGCACACGCTCAACGTATTACTGTAGGACATCTCAGACAATGAGGAAATACAGGTACTGTCATGTACACACTTCTCAGCAAGTGATGTGGGGTGCACCTTTAAGTCTTAATTTATCTCCTTTGACTCAATCAAACACTTGCTCTGTTATAGGCTATAAAGTGAGCATATCTCACACCCTAACAGAGTCCACACACCCCGATTTCTTAATGCGCTGTTACCACTCATTAAACAAATGGGGTGATGAGTCCCCAAAATGTGTTACTGTCAGACAATCAAAAGGTCACACCCTTTTGAAGGCTATGCCTTCTTTAGAGCATGCAAGGATTACAAATTTAAAGCTTTTACATAAAAATCTACAGTGCTTACAATAAAATATATAAAAAGATAAAAATCAAATGACACAAATATTCAAAACAGTTATAAAACAGAAAGGGAGAAATTACAGAAATACCTACATTTTTCCATCTACAGTTATCTTCTGTTTCCTTGAGGGAAGGAGAAATGAATTGCGGATCACATCAGCAAACACAGCCCTCACATGTGAACAATTTCTTTTGTGCCACTCAGCTTTTTTATAGTCCTGACCATAGTTTCATATTTTCATCATGACCTGGATTTGCTTATTTAAATGTTGCTGTTTGTGCATGGACGATGGACTAAGTTGTGGCATTTCAAATATCCTGCATCACCCAACCCATTCTCTCTGTACAGTCAATAGGAAATATTCTGTCCAGTTACAAACCATTTGCTAGCTCTTTTTGAAGTTCCCTTGTTTGACACCTCTCCATATTCTCAATCATGCAGATACAGTCTTACTAGGTATTTTGCTGACATCATAGTATCCCTTACAATTATCTATTTCCTTCACAGATACCAAGTGGTGTGCTTCCCAAGGGGGACAGGGGTGCAGAGTGGTTTGAGGATGATGCAGGGGATGATAAGTTCCTAGACCCCACATGGAGCGTAGGCCATCAGAGTGACATGGTAAGTTCAGAAGAAGAGAAGGTTGTCTCACTGCCCCAACATCACAGATGAAGAGGGAGCAGGATGGAAAAGCAAAGCCTCAGCCTGTAGCCAGTATGTTGGCTGTTACTGCCCACCGTGCCAAGAAAATGAGAACATCCAATCCAGCTCAAAGGAGCTCCCTGTCTTGGGATTTCTTCAGACAAAGTCCTGACGACAAGACACGGGTGGTTTGCATGCTGTGCAGTCAGAGCCTGAAGCGAGGTATAAATCTGCTGAATGTAAGCACCTTCATGATCAGGCATCTGAAATCTAAGCATGAGCTTCAGTGCAGTACACATGTTAAAAAGCATGTGTACTCCACTGAAGACTCGGCCTTTTCTCCCCTATCATGATCAACAGGGCCACCTGTCTCCCTGCTAAGAGAAGATGTGACACTACCACCATCACCAGTGTCACCTAGCATCTACACACCGTCCCATGGAACTTTTCAGCTTTCCATCCACCAAACCCTGGAGAGAAAAAACTAAATTTGCCCCTAACCACCCATGAGCCATGCTCCTCAATTTCAGCATTTCAAAATTACTTTCCTTCTAAATGCTTCCATTCCAGCTGGTGGAGACGGACAGTTTAAAAAATCTGACAGCAGTGGCTTTCCAACAGTACGTTGTTCCCAGCCGCTACTACTTCTCCAGGCAGGCCATCCCTGCCCCGCACACACATGTAGCAGACAAAATCAGGTGTGCACTGTGCAACGCCATCAGTGGTAAAGTCCACATAATGACTGATACGTGGAACAGTAAACATGGCCAGGGACGTTACATCTCTCTAACTGCCCACTGGATAAATGTAGTGGTGGCTGGGCCAGAGGCAGAAGGAGTTCTAGCAGATGTCCTACAGCCACATAGGATTGCTGGATGTCCCTTTGGCTAGGATGCTGCGCTTCCTCCACCACCTCATCTATGCTCACAGTAACACCTACTCCATCAACTTGAGCTCAACCTAGGGGAAGCGACAGCAGGTGGTTCTGAAACTGATCTGTTTGGGAGACAGACCCCACACCGCACAAGAGCTGTGGACTGGTATTAAAGAGCTGACAGATGAGTGGTTAGTGCCACTGCACCTCAAGCCCAGCCAGGTGGTGTGCGATAATGAGCAAAATCTGGTAACAGCTTTTGGCCTAGCCGGGCTGACACACATCCCTTGTCTGGCGCATTTTCTTAATTTGATGTTGCAGAGTTTTCTCAAAAATTACCCAGATATGTCCTATCTGCTGGTGAAAGTGCGGGCAGTGTTGCACACTTTCAGTGTTCTCACCCTGCTGCTGCTTGCCTGTCTGTGTTGCAGCGTCACGTCTGTCTTCGTTCTCACCACCTCATATGCGATATATCAACAATGTGGAACTCCACCTTGCATATGCTGGAGAGGCTGTGTGAGCAGCAGCAGGCAATTGTAGATTTTCAGCTGCAGCTTGCTCGCTCTACAGAACAACCACACTTCACTACCAATGACTGGGCCTCCATGCAGGACATGTGTGCCATGTTGCGCTGCTTTGAATATTTCAGTAACATGGCCAGCCCTGATGACACCATCATCAGTGTTATAATACCAATAGTTTGCCTGCTGGAAAAAAACACTGCAGGCAATGATGCATGAGAAAGTGGGAAAGCAGGAAGAGGAACTGGAGGAACAGGGACCATTTGCAACATTATCAGGCCTGTTGTCAACACACGTGTACTACCAGGGAAGAGTATTGGAGAATATGGAGGACAAGGAGGAACAACAGCAGTGTTCACAGCAGTGTGGCTCTCAGAGCTGCTCACGAGCATCACTGGAGCATGGATGGTGGGGATAGTGAAGACACAGGCTGTCCTCAGTGGGAGGTATATAGTCTGTTGTTGTTTTTTGGCAGCCTAAAACACATGAGCCAATACATGCTGCAGTGCCTGCGCAATGACAGCCGAGTTGCCAGTTTTTTCACCAGTGCAGATTACTAGGTGACCACCCTGCTGGATCCCCGCTACAAAGACAACGTCCCATCATTGCTTCTGTCAGTGGAGAGGGATCTAAAAATGCGGCAATACAGGAAGATGCTTGTACGGAAACTACTAATGGCTTTCTCACCTGACAGCGGCGGCTCAGCTGAACAACAAAACAGAGGAGGAGGAAGTCACCCTCACAGCTCTGGCATTGCCGCTCCTAGAAAAGCAGGGTTAGCATGGCCACAATGTGGCAAAATTTCATGAGCATGCCACAACATACAGCACCACCAAGTGATACTGCTTGTATCAGCAGGACAGAGTTTACAGAACATGGAAGAATAGGTGTCCAGACATATCCATGTACTAACTGATAGGTCTGCCCCTTTTAACTATTGTGTGTCTAAATTTGACACATGGCCAGAGATTGCCCTGTATACCTTGTAGGTGCTGGCCTGCTCTGCATCATGTGTGATGTCAGAGCCTGTCATTAGCACCTTCCATGCTGTCATCACAGATAGGTGCATCCACCTGTCCACAGACATTGTGGGGAAGATAACATGCCTAAAAATGAACAAGGGGTGGGTCACATAGGATATGACCATACCTTTGGCCGACTAGACAATTATACCAGCCGCACCGACCATAGTTGCAGTGTATTTTGGATTTGTTTCATTTTGTTGAGTGCCACAATTTAAACAAAAAAACAAACAAACAAACTGTAAAACAGTGTTGGCTCACTCCACCTCTTCCACGTACACCACCACATCCATCTCCACCTGAAGCTCTGAATCATGGTTCTATTTTTTTATTATTGATAATTTTTGTTTTATCATTTTTTCTGTTATTTTTAGTCATTTGTTTAATAAAAAAAGTGTTGACCCCCTCCTCCTCTTACAGGTACATCACCATGTCCAAGTTCTCCTCCACTTGGATCGATGTGTAATGCTTCAATTTGTTTTATTTTGGTAATTTTTTTGGTTGGCTATATTATTTATTTTTAAGTTATTTCATGTTAAAATAAACATAAAAAATGTTAAAAAGAAATTCGGGCCCTCTCCCCTTCTATGTACACCACCACATCCACATCTACTTTGACTTGTGCGTCCTGGTTGTATTTTCTTTTTTTTGTTTAATTTTATTTTTTCTCTGTTATTTAAATCATTTACCTAAAAAAATGTGAAATGGATGGCTGGATGAGGGAGAAATGTATGGATCCGTTTTTGATAACCAACAAAGGGAAAGCAGATAGCTTGGGGCTAAAGCCTTCAGCTTACTGCTTTCCCTTAGCTGGCTATTTAAAATAGGGGGCCCACAATGTTTTTTTTTCATTTATTTCTTACTAATATAAATAAATAAGAAAAAATATGTGGGGTCCCTCCTATTATTAATAACCAGCTGAGGGAACAGGGAGGGGAGCAAACAGATTATCGTAGGTTCGATGTGTAGCCAGGAACAAGACCCAGGCGTCACCACCATCAGGGGTAATCCTGGAGACAGGGATATCTTAGGGTCTCCTAGCCTGATTAACAGAATAGGACCCCAGTGTACCTTGCTATCCTACAGTAACACAGTGACAGTAATTATGCAGAGCAGTCTAAAGACACGTTCCCAGAGGATCCTGTGAGCAGCGCCTTTGGTAAACACTGTAAAGATTATCATATTGGGCACATTAAATAGAAATGCCCATATCTGTGGAATATCTCTGGAAGGAAATGACTGATATATATACGAAAACAAAAAAAAACAGCATTGGCTCATAGACAAACAAGCATTTGTCAAACCTTATAGAAATAGAGAAAAAATGGTGGCAGCATTAAAAAAATTAGATGCAAAATTATAAGGTGCACAATTATTGGACTTTATTGGCCTATGTGGCCAATAAAGTCTCTCTCTATTCTGATGACTTCTGTGCTTATCAGGTCTTCATTTGAGAACATAACATGAGCGATAGTGCGAAATTACAGCATTTTAAAGTTGTTATATGTATTTCAGGACTTGTAATAATGCTTCTCATAATCTTAATAAGAATCATATCAATATGTCTAGTGGCGAATATAAAGCAATCCATGATTTACAACAAAATCTCGATATTACCATCAGACAATCTGACTAGGTAGGTTGCGTTGCAGTCATGGACACCTCTCTTTATGTCTCATTGGTTTCTGATATACTCAATGATCCCTCCACATACAAGTTGCTCCCGTCGGACCCCACCCTGTCATACAAATGAATTTTGTCCACTATCTTAGATGAAGGTAAATGAATGGGCATTTTGAATCACAAACTCCATACATGGCTTTTACCTGACCATTCCATTCTTCCTATTTTTCATAGTCTCCCCAAAGCCCACAAAGGTATTTTTCCCCTCCTCTTCATCTCATCATCTCTGGCATCGGCTCATTGAATGAAAATCTTAGTCAATGGGTCGATGAACATCTCCAATCTTTGGTTTTGAGAATTCCTGATTATTTAAAGGACAGTTTGTAAGTATTTGACCGTTTCATTTGGAATCGGGATTACAGTTTCATCACATCTGATGTGGTGGGCCTGTACTCCACGATTCCCCACCACCATGCCATTTTAGCCATACATCATCATTTGGAGAAATACAGTAAATATTCTGATAATTTACAATATTTTATTATTAAGTCATTGTCTTATTTGTTGTTTCACAATTATTTTATGTTCAGTTCACGTTTTTTTCTCCAAGTATTCGGTGCCCCTATGGGTTACAAATTCTCACCCTCTTTGCCTGTTCTGTATATGTCATGGTGGGAGGAGACATACATTTTTACTGACAATAATCCTTTTTTGGATAATATATATTGGAGGTATGTGGACGATTTGATATTTGTATGGCAGGGTGGATTGGAGAGATTCTCTGATTTTCCAGTATATTTGAACAACAATAAATTAAATTTCAAATTCACAGTTAAAGCTCCTACTACTGAAACTCCCTTTCTGCATATTTATTTGGTTGACAATTCAGTGACCAACAGGATGGAGACATCACTCTACAAAAAGGAGATTTCAGGTAACACTGTATCGTTAGCCTCGTTCTCATATCCACAGCATACCATACGGGCTATACCCTATGGTGAATTCAACAGGGCCAAACAGATCTGCTCTCCTGAACATTTATTTTTCCAAGAAGGTGAAAAAATTTGTGTATGAATAAGGGAGCAGGCATACAACAAACGTGAAATTATACGTGCACACATTTTTGTAGCCAACAAAGCCAGATCACTTGTACCCAATAAATCTTCATCAGTTGCTAATAAAGATGGTTTACCTCTTACATTTTCCACTGCTTTGAGTCCACAATTTCATTTAATCAAATCTATAATTTCTAAATTTTACCTGTCATGAATCAGGACAATATCTAATGAAAGATCATAGATAAAGGCTGCCGGTGTGTGGCCAAAAGGGGTACAACTTTAGGTAATTCCCTTTCTCCATCTCTTTTAAAAGACCTCACAGAACCAACAAATGGTTATCTATCAAGAGTTTCTATAAATGTGCTGGAAATAGATGCAATGCATGTGCATTTGCATTGGACAAAGCAAGTCTTTCAATGGGTCCCAAAACATCAAACATGTCCTAAAATCTTTTATTAACTGATACGTCATTGTATTAAATGCCTTTCATGTGAAGAGTTGTATATCGGTTGCACGACCCTCAAGCCAAAGAAACGCATAGCAGAACTTGTGTTTAACATCAATAACATGAATAGGTTCTATTCAGGAGCATCTAAGCATTTTGTAAATGTTCATAAAGGTGACCTGACACATTTTGTATTCTTTGGGTTGGAAAAAGTTTCCTGCCTTGAACGGGACGAAAACCGGCACTAACTCCTCACCATTCGAGAAGTTTTTTGGATCCTGAAATTTGATACCAAATTCTCTAAAAGAATGAACTTTTGAAATGATTTATTTTACATTTAATAAATTCATTATATTAAAAAATTATTATTTTGTTGTTGTTTAATTTTTATGCTTTGTTCATGTTTCCTATGTTTTCATTCATTTGTTTCCATTCCTGCTTGCTTTTTCCACAGATTCCATTGTCTGTCGGTATGTCTTCACACATGGTGCATAGAGAATGTCATTATGATTTGATCTTGTTGATTGGTCAGCATTTACTACATATACTTGTCTATTTGTTTTTCTTGATATGTCTATGACTAAGGGTGCAGTATCGCGCCAGAAATGCGTCAGCTTTTTTAATCCACTC
The DNA here is from genome assembly GCA_009801035.1 of Oophaga pumilio. NCBI lineage: Eukaryota > Metazoa > Chordata > Amphibia > Anura > Dendrobatidae > Oophaga > Oophaga pumilio. The sequence continues at coordinate 17,670 of VIAB01014373.1, read as the reverse complement.
CCCTGTTTTTAGCTGCACTTTATGTTTGAATAACAGAACAATCATTTTCACCAACCTCGTTGGAGTGCCTGAGAAACCCTTTCCTTTTCTAACTCCTCATAATCTTAGTATCTGTTCCTAAGAATCAATTATTTCAGTATGCTTATAGCTGTTTTTGCTACCACATATCAGGAGTTGATCTAAATTGATAAAGCATGCATAAATTCTTTTAAGAATTATCATATACCTACTAGTATTGAATGTCATTCACCAACACACAAGTCACACACTGGTGAGATTTATTTGATCTTACTATGGTTCTGATACACCTTGGTGCCCAGTAGTTACTGATTTTTATGCATATGCATATAAAATGTATAACATGTTTAAAAAGTAATTACAATTTTTTCTTTAATTATTATGGTGGCTCAGTGGTTAGCATTGTTGCTTTGCAGCGCTGGGGCTCTGGGTTCAAATCCCACCAAGTACAACATCTGCAAGGAGTTTGTATGTTCTCCCCATATTTGCGTGGGTTTCCTCTGGGTTCTCCGGTTTCCTCCCACACTCCAAAGACATACTGATAGGGAATCTAGATTGTGAGCCCCCAATTGGGGACAGTGATAATGTCTATAAAGTGCTAAGGAATATGATGGCATTATATAAGGAAGCTGTTATGACTGAACCCTAACACTTGCACGGTGATGAACAAACCAGAGGAGATGTTAAACCTCCACACCACAGGTTCCTATACAGATTAAGCAAATTCTTAACTTGGCACTGATTTGTCCCTGCCTGACAACGGAGGTTGGCTCCCTAAAATTACATAATGCGCCCCTACGCAACCTCAGCTGACTCTCAGTATCCTTAACTGCACCCTCAAGTAAACAGAGTGTAACTTAAAAACAACAACAGGACGTAGTGCACACAGAGTATGAGAAACAGGGCTGAGGATGTATTCACATAGTCATACAAGAAAGATGGAAGAAAAACAAAGGAACCCTAAAAGATCTTCCTTATACAGGGAAACCCCCAGACCCTAAATATAACAAAATGGGAACATGCAAACTGCAGGAGAAGCAATAGAGAAAAACTCAGCAAACTAATCCTTGCAAGCTAATCCAAACATGCACCTAACTTGGAATATAGCCAGTAAAATCTGCATGCGCTAGGAGAGTATAAGGCTGTGTTTCCACCGTCAGGAAACACAGCGCTTTGGA
>VIAB01014372.1:55963-66944 GCA_009801035.1 Oophaga pumilio | reverse complement strand
AGTTACTGCACGGTGTGAACACCGCCACCTTACAATATATATAGGTTAAATGATCATATAAAAATTAGAATGTGCTGTAGCCCATAGAGTAGAGCACAACGGTCCGATAATAGGTCATGTATACGTGAATAATATGGCTAGAAATACTGAGTAATCATAAGGTTAGAGGTCTAGGAGTTATAATTATAGTGTGCTGAGCATATGGGTGCATGAATCAGTCTGCACCTAAATCAACATAAAATATGCTACAAAGTGATCCTGTGGTGCCAACAATAATTATATAGGGCACAATACCTGAGCACAAAGACCGCTGAACCAAATGATATAGATGGATTGGGTGTCCCCCCTCACCTTGACGTACGTTTCGCCCTTTGCTTCTTCTGGGGGTGTATTATGTATATATGTAAATCCTCTTAATATGCACAGCATTCCAAAATTAATGATACTTTAAAATATTAACAATAATAATAGTAATCTCTCTCAAGCAAAAGTCTTCCCTTTTCCTATTTTATACAGTTATTATTTTTTGTCTCTGTCATTATAACAGCCTTTATCTCTCAAAGCTATCATACAATTATCCTCCTGCCCGCAAATGCCTTCCCTTTATAATTCCATCTACCAGCTGACACTGACACTTCTTTACTTATCTCCTAGTAATGCACCCATGCACAGCCTCTACATTACTAATCTCTTGTCCAGAACATCTCTAGTGTCTCAGCTTCACTTGAATTCCCTTGCATGAATCTCCAAACTTCCACACCTTCCCAGTTCATGTAATTTACACATTCACCTAACTTGACTAGGGGTGCACTCTGTTTTCTAATATGAGTAGATATTATTTATTATGCTTTAATTATATAGCGCTTTACATACATTATCATCGCTGTCCCCATTGGGGCTCACAATCTAAATTCCCTATTAGTATGTCTTTGAAGTGTGGGAGTAAAAGGGAAAACCCAGAGGAAAAACACGCAAACATGAGGAGAACATACAAACTCCTTGAAGATGTGGCCCTTGGTGGGATTTGAACCCAGGACTCTGCAAAGCAACAGTGCTAACCACTGAGCCATTTACTTTTAGCCACTGAGTAATTGACTTTTTTAAATTGTAATAGGGAAAATTATGCCACTAAACATATACCGGTAAATAGTGTTGATACTAATGAGAGCACTGTATATCTTGGAAATTGGCATAATGCGATCTGATGTTTTTTTCATTATAGTATAATAATGATGCCATAAAATATGTTTCTGGTGAAAAACAAAGGCTGGATCTTTATCTGACATATGACCACCATTATGCAGGATTTAATTTTCTTTTGATCTTGATATCTAGATCATACCAGTTAGTCAGTAATTTCTCTGCTTGGGAATATATCTGATCAAAGTCTTAATAGTTAAAGGTGTTATAATATCAAATTCATGGCAGTGGAATATAATAGAGATTGTCTACTTATCTGCATTAGAATCTTAAATGGAGACAGTTTGGGAATAAATTATAACTTCTCTGTATCTGGAAACTGTTCTCTTTATGAATCTTTATAATGTTAGTTTATTAATAGTACATGTAAAAGATTTATATCAAAGGGTGGAGTAACCAAATTGTGTACATACGGTATATCACATTAAAAAGATCTTTTTATTTAGAACTTGAATAAAATACACCTATAAACCCCTGTGCACAGTGAAAAAACAAATTTATGTCTGAAAGACCAGCATAACTATGTTTCAAAGAAATATATAATTTATGTGTAATATGTCAACATAAACTGTCACGCTAGTCACTTCTCACTGCCAAGCTGTGAGTCAGAGTGATCAAGGAGTCCAAGGTCAGAAGCCAGGAGAGTACGTAATAAACAGAAGGAAGAGACAAAAGTGTAATCAGGTAATGTTTTGAGGTCAGAGTACCGGGAGGATAATGAATCGGAGCAGAAAGGGTTAAACAAGTGGATGGTCAGAACGAAGTCCAAGGTCAGGCAACAGATCAAGCATATAGAACTCAAGGCACAGGAGAACAAACCTCACAAGCTAAACGTATGTCTGGCAGAATTCTGAGAAACTCAGCTCAGTGAAGAAGCATGGCCATTAACTGGAATAATAAACACATGAGGCCGCCGACGCCTCAGTCTCAGATTGGATAGTCGAGCTGTCAATCAACACATTGACCGCCTCACAGTCTCAGATTGGATATTCGAGCTGTCAATCAACACATTGACCGCCTCACAGTCTCAGATTGGATAGTCGAGCTGTCAATTAACACATTGACAGCTCAGCACGCTCCTGTACCAGATTGGATGGCCAAGCTGTTAATCAAAGTACTGACAACTTCAGCATACCCCTACACCTGATTGGATGGCCAAGCTGTCAGTAACTGCATCCCAGACACACTGAGGGGTGGAACCGTGACATAAATATCTTTAACAATGCTTAATCTTCAGACACTTCAGGACAAATTCCGATCCCCACTGTTAGTTTATGCCAAAATCGTTACTATAAATTAATAGCATAGAAAATAATCCAGGTCTTAAAGAAGTACCGTATTTCAATCTTAGATATTTATGGCATATCCATCAGATATGTCTCAAAGGGGTTGTCCGGTCCAAATCGATAAGTCTGCAGACACTCTGTGTGACTGCAGACTTATGAATCCCCCAGTGCACGCTCTGTGCGCTGTGTGGATTCGCCGGTTTCTGAGCAGGGACCGGAGGGTATGTGTGCATTATACACAGTGTGTGTGCTCGGGGGATTCATAAGTCTGCAGTCAAACAGAGTGACTGCAGACTTGTCTATTTGGACCAGACAACCCCTTTAACTTGAAATGAATAGATCAATCTGAAGAGAATCGAATTTGAGTATAAAAAAAACAAAATCAATAAGAGTTTAAGGTTTTGCAATTGTTTGTCTAGTTGCATTTAACAATTGCAGGTGTGACAGCAATACTGCTGGTTGTTGTTGCAAATGACTTTCCATGCATGTACTTACGTACTTATATAGTGTCCTCTTTATTTAGGGTTAAGCTTTCTTTTCAAGGGTGATTTTAATCCAAAAATTGATTGAGTGTAAAATCTGTGCCAGTTACTGTACCCTCTGATTCCGCTACAGCCTTTGGGTAGCTCAGTGCCTTTATTGCTGGTGGTGCATGACAGCGACAGTCCTGTTGCATTCCTAGAACTTTCGTTGCCGCTAAATCAGGAGCTATAGATATAATTCTAATCTAATTTTTATTACTCCTTCCTGGGACCCCATGGTGAAGCTATCAGCTATTCAAACCCCTGAATCTCTGACTTCCACAGCCAGTCAATAAGTTGTGCTTATGTGATCTGTAGCCCTATTCCTTGCTTATGTTGTGTTTTCCTGAGTTATCCTGTGTTCTGATCTCAGCTTGTATTTGGACCACCCTATTGCTTACTGATTTTGTCTTTTGGCATTGACCCAGCCTGATGCTTCTTGCCTCTCTAATGTCATGGTTTGGCTGGCTCGGTTATTATAGGGTTAATTCCTGTAGCCTCACTCTGACCCTGAGTCGACTATTTATGACTTCCAGTTGGAAGTTTCCATTATCAGTGATACTTTTGCCCTTGGCAGAGTGTGTTGACCCCTGAGTGTGTTTTGTGCTGTGTTCTGGTTTGCCTAATAATTTGGTTTTTGACTCGGTCTGATCTCTGGATACTGCTTGTTGAATTCTGTTTCTGTACCTTCTCTGTCTGTTTGGTTTTGACCTCTGCCTGGCCCTGACTATCCGTTCTGTCTAATCCTTTGGTACTGTCCTGCTATCTCGTGCTTTGACCCCGGCCTGTTCTGATTTACGTCTCTGTTTTTGCCCCTGGGTAACTTTGTCCCGTAGTTACCTTTCTAGGAGTTTTCCTTCAGCTTCTAGCTCTCCGGATCTTAAGCCACGCCCCCAACCATCAGGTGATTTAGATCCTGAAGCAATCTCTCTCTCTTGACCTGCTCACCCCGCGTTCTTAGGAGCCTGAGGCTGTCTTCTGTACCTGTCTTCCGGGAGATTGCACTGGTGAGTTCTCTTGCAATCCTTCCCGTGATATGTAAGGAGGAGGATCGCACTGCGGGTACCTGTGTACCAGGGCCGGAACTGGAAAGGCTGCATCCCCTGTTGCCTGGGGGAATCATTAAGTAGCCGGACCTTATTCCTGACCGAGGGAGGGTTAAAAGAGGAAAGCACGCGCAGCAGAGCAGTTTGGCGCCAATCTGTGGCAGCACGCAGTCAGGTGAGCGGCGCGCCCCGTCCCCCACACAGAGTACCGGCGCTGCGACGAGCCGTATTGAGAGTCCCCCGCTTTCTGCAGAGGGACCGCTGCGCTGAGGGGAGCCGTATGCTCAGCAGCAGCTCAGAGAGAGGAGTGCTCCGTCCGGGGAGCGCCAGCATCACGCAGGCCAGCGTTCGTCGTCCCCCGCCACCAACAGCGGGGACCAGAGAGAAAGAGACGTGCAGTGTGAGCCTTGGGACTACCAGAGGACAAGGCGCCGAACGACCTGTGTCAGTGAGTGCAGCACACATGCCACATAAGAGTGACCGGGAACAGGACAGACACCCGCAGCTTTGTCAGCCACTGCAGCATATGGACTCAGCGGAAGGTACCGGAGACCAACCGCTGCCGCCAGAAGATGGACCATCGTTATTTTCAGGACCTCATCGGACAAGCACCGCGACAGCCGTTGTTGACGCCATCACCTGCACTGTAACTGCCACGGCCTGGAAGACTTCTAACAGGCTAAGTTTATCTCACACGAACTGCATTTACCTTGACCCCTGTTTTTCATTGACTCTGCACATCTTTTTGCATCTGAACTATTTTTCTCCTCCCTTTAACTGTTTACCTCCCTGCGTGGAGTATTCCCCTGTTAAGTAAAACTGTTAACCCTTGCTCTGCCTCCTGTCCGTCACTACATCTCAACCTGCTCACAACTCCAACTTGCTCCGCCGGGTGGCAAGCCAACTGACTCTATAGATCCAGCCCAGGGGTCTCTGTGCAAGTCCAAATCCCAGTACATGGGTTTAATGGTGAAGGCCATGTCAAGCCTCTTGGATTTTGTAAACAGAGTGGCTTGCGTTAAGACTGTCTGTGGAAGCTCTATTATCAGCTGCCATGCTATCACAAGCAATGCAACCATGACATTAAGTTTGCTAACACAGTTTACGATGTACAATAAAAATTATATTGTGGTACCATGTTAACTAGAAAAATCATTGTAAATACTATTATGCCCCCCCAAGAAAAGTTTTTAGGAGTGATACCTTTAGGCTGTGTTTCCATGATCAGGAAACACAGCGCTTTGGACGGAGCGCTCCGCCCAAAGCCCCGCCCCCTAGAGAACGCGCGGTCAGTCCGGATGTGTTCATTGAACACATCCGGAATGACCGCAGCGCTGTACAGGCCTGTGTTATTTCCCTTGCGGCGACGGAGCGTCACCGCAAGGGAATAGGACATGCTGCGATCTAAATAGACGCGCCGCATGTCCGTTAACGCAGGTCTGCCGCCTGCATGTTTTTATGCATAGTGGAGATGGGATTTCTTGAAATCCCCTCCACTATGCTGTAACATCTGGACGCTGCGTGTTTGACGCTGCGCCAGCGCACAGCGTCAAACACGCAGCAATTACTGAGTGTTTCCTGACCGTGGAAACACACCCTAACTGTCTAAACAGAAAATTATATTTGCAAGGTTTTAGAACACAGAGCTTCCTTCAAACCTGCATGATGAAGGAGCCTCTCTTCTCTGACAGCTTGCAAATTTGTTTCTGGTTAGCTAATAAAGGTATCACTCCTAGAATACTTTTGTCTGTTTGAGCATAAAAGTATTTACATTAACAAAGTTTTTATAAAGTTTGTCAAATTTAATGTTATAGTTTTGTCCAAAATGTATGCTTTACTCAAACGTTTTACAGGCTACTGACGTGGTCGGGCAATTGAAAAAAAATCTAATATCACAGATAACAATGGAGCTGTCACTAGCAGCAGCTCTAATACTATCGGTATTTGGCCTCTTTTGCAAACTCTGGCAAACACATTAGCAGGGAGGAGGCGGAATGGAGTACATGTCCGATTGCTCATCTTAATCACAGCAGGATGATATAGTCTCTGACAGTGACACCATCAGCTGTAGTCAGTGTTCTGTTCAGTCCACCTCCTTCTCAACATAACAGTTAATTTTGCACAGAGCAGAATTTTGATTCCATCATAACACCTGCTTCTATTCTGCCCCAAAGACCCGTAACCCACAGCACCCTGGTGGCTAAGGAATATATTACACCAGAAAAACAGAAAAACTTCTTCAAGTTGATATTTTGGAAAACATGAACAGGCTTCCTTTGTTCTTGGAAGATATAGTGCCAGAGGAAATGGACAACATTATTCTAATGCCAATGTGTGTTGCCTGCTCTGTGAGCCAGGGTGCTAGGAACACTGTCCATGCTAGTAGCACACAGTGCCAGGGCAAACTTCGGGGTAGGAATCATGCGGAGTGTGTGGGCAAGGAGCACTGGCCATTTCACACACAGAGGCATCTGTCTGCCAAATCATGGATGAAGATGATGATGATGATGTGTTGGACATAACCTGAAAACCAGACAGGCTGGCTGGTTGTGATACACAGCACAGGCAACATGCTTCTTAACCAGCGACAATGCCAGATCATTCTGGCAAAATAACCCACACTCCATGCATGCCTCATGTCCTGAATTTAATAGTGCAAGATTTCTTTCACAAATATACATGTTTGAGAAAGGCCATGACAACCAATCATCACAGTGAAATTATGACAATGAAACAATGGGTCCTTCGGACATACAGGCAGGTGTAGAAAGCTATATGCTGCAATGCTTGTGAGAGGAAAGGCATATTTTTAACATTAAGCAAAGTGATGACTGTTGGATGTTCACGCTTTTAGGCCCTCACTATTAAAGCAAAATGGGGGAAATTTTTCCAGCTTCTGAAAGGTATAAGGTATGTTGCCTACTGTGCAAAGCTTTTGCTGAGCAAACGCCTGCCTCCCACAAAACTGTCCACCAGACCCCTCTGTGATCCATGCAGGCACAACATTGCCCTACCTGTGCCAGCATTTGGGCTACAAGAGAGCACCTATAATATATTTTACATGAAGGACCAAATGTTTTTTTTGCCATTGGGACAAACTGGCGCATTTCAGAAAACTCAGACACACCATCTGGACAGTCAGGTTCAGTCAGACCTAGACTGTGTCCTTAAGCAGGTGCCATGATTTTTGGGTCAACAAATTGGACCAGTGGCAAGTCCTGGCATAGTTTTCTATCTGAATAATGTTATGTCTAACCTCAAGTGCCATGTCAGAGAGCGTATTCAGTGTAGCCAGTGGATTTTTCACACCAAAGCAGACTAGGTTATCTGCCGTAAACATGGTAAACCTTACATTTATCAAAATGAATCAGGAATGGATCAGTGCAGACTTTCATTCACAGATGGTGATTAAATCGGCCATATAACTGGTTTTCCTGCCTGACTATCCATTTATTGATGTGTTCACCGTTCTGCTGCCACCAGTGCTAATAGACCACACTCTCACAGGCATATATTCCCTCTTACTCATGTCATCTATACTGTGGTACTGTTGATGCCGGGGTTGCCGCTGCTGGTCATAAACTGCCAAATATCTTCTTGTCTGCCCGTCTTAACTCTCAACACTGCTGCTCTTGGAGCAGTCACTGCACAGCTATGCTAGCTACACACCTCATAGTGCTAGACTGTGTTGCTGCTGTTGGGGCTTCCATTGCTGGTCCAAAACTGACAAGCATCTCCTTGTCTGCCCTGTCTTAACTGTCTGCCATGCTACTCAGTCCTCTGCCACTACACAGCCAAAGCTTGCCTGACGCCTTCTTCCTGACCCATGTATTCCATAGTGTATAGACTGTACTGCTACTGCCGGAGCTGCCATTGCTGGCACTAAAATGCCAAGCATCTCATTGCCTGCCCCTTCTTACCATGCTGCTCCTGCCACAGCCAATGTAGAGCTATGCCAGCCTCACACCTCCTTTCTGTACACTGTGTATTATAGTTCCAGACAGTACTAATGATACTGGGAAACGTACTCCCAAACTCCAGAAAAAGAGGGGATACTTTTTAGACGGTTTGATAAAAAGCCTGTATAATTGCCAAATCATTTTGTGATAGCAAACCACTTGTCAATAGCATGGGTGAAGGGGAAAAGGAAAATAGTCAGCTCACCAGTCTTCTACAGGTTTCTCTGATTGAACACGCACGGAGGAGCCTTGATCAGAGGCGTGGTTCACAATGGAAAATGGAAGAGGAAAAATATCTCCAGCATGTAATCCAATAAAATCAATTATTTTATTCAAGACATTTTAAAATGTATGTATCAAAAATACAAATGAACAAAGGAAAGGAAGGATGGGGTCCCCATAACAACCAACGCGTTTCAACCTCTTGCGGTCTTAGTCAACGCGTTTCAACCTCTTGCGCTCTTAGTCATGGTGTGACTCTGATTACCATCGGCATTCACATAGCCAGATAGGTGGAAGTCATTTTGTATTAAAAATGCTGTGTTTGCATTACAAAGGTTAAACAAGTTCAAATGACCCCACAGTGTTCTTCACATATTTTCCATGCCATTAGAGCCTTTTCAATTATGTTATTCACACAAATTTGTTCTCGACAAATACAATTTTTAAGAGAATTTTGTGGAAGCTAGCAAATTTGCATTTCAAAAGATCCACTTATCTCTAGTCATAACTACCTAACTGATGCCTACTGTAGCCTCTGGAAACCATATTTGCCTCAAGAATGGGACCCCTCTATTCTTGTGGGAGGTGCGAAAATTGCCGAGATGTGGGCACCATATCTATTTATAACATATCCTGAAGACACAAATTTCTGAGATCGGATAATGCTTTTAATACCGATTTGGTCATGATTTAGATTTATTAGGATTAAAATAACAAGTTTGAAATGATTTGATATGTCTTTTAATAATAATACTAATAAGAGGAGGGCTGTTAAAGATATTGTCAAGGAAATCATGAGCTTCAAATTGTTACTATATAATCCGGCATGTCATGTATTACTTCACTTATAATTTATTTATCTTTTTAACTTAAAGAACCTCCTATGATCCAGTCATCTAGAAGGAACATCACCATTATTGATGGAGACCACATTTTGGCTATTGTGGGTGACATGTTGGTGGCAAGAAAAGGAACAAATGTAACCCTGGAATGCCCTGTAAAAGGTAATGTAGAATAATTAACTCATTCTGAACAGTAAAGCATCTAATAAATTGGGACTTGATATTGAGGAACATAGGATCACAATGTGCTAATACATCACAACTACTGACAGTATCGTGTTGTCAGTATCGTGTTGTGTGAACCACAAGTTACAGTGACTGTGACCCAACAGTGCAAGGGAATTCAACCTTTCTTGATTTCTGCCTGATTACATGCAGATCTCTGTTTTTCATGTACCTGTTCTATTTGTGTTTTTAATGGATAGAACCTGTACCTTTTATATTCTGTAAGAATGTTCACCGATTATTCTGCAAAATCACCCCGCAAGTCTATAGGCCTGTGAAAATCTCGGATAGCTTATGGATGCTATCTGTGTGCAATGTGTGTACTGTCTGTTTTTAACATTGTAATGGTTAGAATACGCTTTATAATTTTTTATAATTAATAATTTTTCTTTACACTGATGGTAAAGACTTACATACTTATTCATATCACTGATGAAAATCGGTCTGTTTTTTGTGTGTGAGATGTTTTAATAAGGTCTAAAGCTGTTGTGTAACAGCTTACCTCAGGGAACTGGCAAAAACAAAAATATTTGTGCGAAAATGAATGATAAACAGGTTATATATGATATATACAAAAACATACTGCTACCAAAAACCTAACAGTAACCTCATTGACAATTATTATATACGAAGTCACAATGTGTGTAACCTTCAACGGCATTATCCCATCTCTTTCTAGGGGGAAGCTAACAGTTCTCCTGCTTTTCACTGATTAAGAGCTAAAATCTTGAAACACATTTAATAATGGAGGCTTGGCTTTCTATCCTAAAGGGTATGCCACACTAAACGAGATCGCAAACGAGATCGCAAACGAGATCACTAAAACGTCTATTTTGCGATCTCGTTAGCGACCTCGTTGTGTGTGGCATGTAGCAACGATGTGGCCCCTGCTGTGATGTCGCTGATCGTTCACTAGAGTTCTGGACCGTTTTTTGATCGTTGGCGTCCCGCTGGTGAGCCTGAATCGCTGTGTTTGGCACCTTTTGCGAACGACGAGCGACCTCGTTTGTGACGCATATGGTGTTTTGCGTCACGGAGTGGATCGCAATATCTGTAAGTTCTCTTTTGCGTCACAGAGAGGATCGCAGAAGTCGCAAAGCAGGCTAGCAGGACGCAGAGAGCAGGAGCGATGCTGGAAATTCCTATGAATCAGAAGCGCTCAGTACATGCTGACAGATCCTAATGACCGCCAAAGTCGTTAAAGAGATCGCTGACCGCTGATGAGTCGTTTTTGAGATCTCCTGTTTGGCAGCTACTAGCGACCTAAAAGAGATCACAAAAACGATCTCGTTAGCTTGCGTCGTTATTGAGATCGCTAACGAGATCGCTAAGTGTGGCAGTACCTTTAGTCATGTATCATAGGTCGCTAAAGGGTTAATATTGACTTTCAAGATTACTGCTTCCAATACAAGAGTTCATTGTCTCAAAAAAGGCTGTTTGCATGCCTCTTTCTAGATCATTTTCTGTCTGGTGTCACAGTATAAAGAGAAAATGATAAATTAAATAGAAAAAAAATGCCAATTATGGTTTATGTATGCCATGAACAATCAATTTTGTCCTCACATCTACCTAATTCAGTACTATCTTGAAGGCACAAGTATATATGTCACTCTGTACCATAAGGTTCTTGAATAGGATACTACTCCATTCACAATGTAAAAGATCAGATTTGGCACTCAT
>VIAB01014371.1:54971-66950 GCA_009801035.1 Oophaga pumilio | reverse complement strand
GGGATGACACCTTGAAGGGTTAATACCCTTCACCTCCTTACAGTGCAGTAGACCATTGATGTCACCTCTTCATCATTTGTAGATCAGAACTTGGTAAGGACCATGAAAATTAGCTCTGATTAAAACAGGTCCATAGCTCTGGAATCAAATGATGGCTTTAAGAAAAAAAACATTTAAAAAAGAATTGCATAGTGGAGCAGCAGCAGAAACAAAATAAAGGCAAAGACTGGACACTTTTCACCTTGTGACAGGTTCTCTTTAATCATCCTCAATAGGTCACACTAGTATTCATTCACCTCTCTTATAGTACACTACTGTCAGTCTTCATTTACTGTCAGGTCTTTGTCTCTCCTAGTGCAATGCTGACAGGTCTCTGTCTCTCCAACTGCACAGCTAGTAGGTCTTCATCTTTCTTAGTGCACTGCTGTAAGGTCTTCATCTTTCTAAGTGCACAGCTTGTAGGTCTTCATCTCTCCCAGCGCACTGCTGTAAGGTCTTCATCTCTCCTAGTATACTACTGTCAGGTCTTCATCTCTCTTAGTACACTGTTGGCAAGCCTTCATCTCTCCTAGTGCACTGCAGTGCTGGCAGATCGTCATCTCTTGTAGTGCACTGCTGGCCGGTCTTCATCTCTCCTAGTGAAGTGCTGGCATCTTTTCATCTCTCAAAGTGCACTGCTGGCAGGTCTAAATCTCGTCTAGTGAACTGCTGGCAGGTCTTCGTCTCTTGTGCACTGCTGGCAGGTCTTCATCTCTTGTAGTGCACTGCTGGCAGGTCTTCATCTCTCATAGTGCACTGCTGGCAGGTCTTCATTTCTCCTAGTGAAGTGCTGGCATCTTTTCATCTCTCATAGTGCACTGCTGGCAGGTCTAAATCTCGTCTAGTGAACTGCTGGCAGGTCTTCGTCTCTTGTGCACTGCTGGCAGGTCTTCATCTCTTGTAGTGCACTGCTGGCAGGTCTTCATCTCTCATAGTGCACTGCTGGCATGTCTTCATCTTTCATAGTGCACTGCTGGCAAGTCTTCATCTCTTGTAGTGCACTGCTGGCAGTCTGACTCTTCATCTCTCATAGTGCACTGCTGGCAGGTCTTCATCTCTCATAGTCCACTGCTAGCAAGTCTTCATCTCTTGTAGAGCATTGCTGGCAGTCTGACTCTTCATCTCTCATAGTCCACTGCTAGCAAGTCTTCATCTCTTGTAGTGCACTGCTGGCAGGTCTAAATCTCTTCTAGTGAACTGCTGGCAGGTCTTCGTCTCTTGTGCACTGCTGGCAGGTCCTCATCTCTTGTAGTGCACTGCAGGCAGGTCTTCATCTCTCATAGTGCACTGCTGGCAGGTCTTCATCTCTCATAGTCCACTGCTGGCAAGTCTTCATCTCTTGTAGTGCACTGCTGGCAGGTCTTCATCTCTCATAGTGCACTTATGGCAGGTCTTCATCTCTCATAGTCCACTGCTGGCACTATTCATTTCTTGTAGTGCACTGCTTGCATATTTTCATCTCTCATAGTGCGCTGCTGGCAGGTCATCTCTCGCAGTGCTCCAATGTCTTTTCTATATCTCTCTTATTGCACTGCTGTCATATCTGTATCCCTCCTAATACACTACAATTGCTACTTCGGAATCTTTAATCTTCCATGGTCACAAAGGCTTCCAAGGACAAATCTACAAAATCAGGATCTATCATGGGTGAATCTGAGACAATTTAAAAAACAATTTTGACATGTCATAAGGAGAATGCAAAGTACTGTACACAGACCTACGCATTTATACGTATACACAAATATGTATGCAGATTCCTGCTCTGTTATATAAGCTTGCGCTTTACATTCTCAATGAATTCCTCTGGGAAGACTGATTGGAGCTTTGAGGGAACATAAAATTGCATTTGCTGCTTAAAGAGATTCAGGTATGAAATGAATTATTCATTGGGTAAAGCCTGAAAAATCACAATTAACTGCTCCCATCCTTATCTGGGGAGCAAATGCACCCAGAATGCAGGAGACTTAAAGCTAGACAGTCAAATATGTTGCCCCTCAGTGGAATCAAAGCCTCCCAAGGTTAACAGGGCATTACATCTTGCAAGGAATGTCTAGATCCTCTACATGCAACATGATCCAACTATACTTGTTACATATTATATATGTACTTACAGAATTCCTATACTATGTGTCCTTACACTAAAGCATATAGGACAAGGGGGTCCTAATGAAGTTGATAAGATGGCTGTTCTCCTTTAATGACAAAACTCCTTTAAAGCTTGTATATGGAAGATGAAAGTTGTATTATGTTTCTGGATTCTGTATAGAGTCAGAAAGGGGATAAAAAGTTATAAAAACGTATACTCACCAGTCCTAAGCCTGCCCTTCATTGCAGCATAGTCAGGTCTAGCAAGCGTCCGAAGTTCTGTTTAGCAAAGAGTTGTTTGAGGACCTGAAGAGTGGAGGACCTGAGAGAGCATAAGACCTGAGAGAGCAGAGGACTTGTGAGGGCGAAGGACCTGAGCAACCAGAGAGCCTGAGAGAACTGAAGACCTGAGCGAGCGGAGGACCTGAGCAACCAGAGAACCTGAGAGCAGAGGACCTGAGCAACCAGAGAACCTGAGAGAGCTGAGGATCTGAGTGAGCAGAGGACCTGAGCAACCAGAGAGCCTGAGAGAGCTGAGGACCTGAGCAGCCAGAGAACCTGAGAGAGCAGAGGACCTGTGAGAGCGGAGGACTTGAGCAACCAGAGAACCTGAGAAAGCTGAGGACCTGGGCGAGCGGAGGACCTGAGCAACCAGAGAACCTGAGAGAGCAGAGGACCTGTGAGAGCGGAGGACCTGAGCAACCAAAGAACCTGAGAGACCTGAGGACCTGAGTGAGCGAAGGACCTGAGCAACCTGACAACCTGAGAGAGCAGAGGACCTGAGCAACCAGAGAACCTGAGAGAGCGGAGGACCTAAGGAACCAGAGAATCTGAGCAACAGAAGGACCTAAGCAACCAGAAGACCTGGCATGGCAAACAGCTGCAGCGGGATCATAGGTGAGAGGCAAGCCTAGGACAGGTGAGTATAATCTTCTATTTTTTTTTCTATAACCCGTTCCCGGACCTCCATTTATTATGCTTTTTGGTCTGGAGAAAAATGTATTTTCAAGGCAGTTTTGATTTGGATGAAATTAATTCAGCTTGAGTTGAATCTCCTGGCCGAAATGAATGTTTGAAAATTAGCTTATCCCTAATGCTGAACTTCTGTGGCCTTTAATCTTTTTTTTGTATGGAGAACTATTCATTTTCTTTGTCTGTATCTTTAAGATAATACAATATGTTGTCTTGTTAATTTACAATCTCTGATTTTTTTTTCTTTCCTACATCAATGATGTCTTGGGATCAGCTTTTTCTAGATCTCGTAGTCAGAAATCTTCGTCTATCCCCATTCACCCTCCTCTTATCAATCACGACCTGAAACACCCCCCTAACTTCCCCTATATTCCCCCCACCAGCGTGCTCCACCGCAGCCAGGCCTGAAGCCTGGGGTGGCTGCAATTCCCAAATCTAAGTCTGCTCCCATCCAGTGATCTGTCACCATGGAGAACAGTCGTAATATCCAAATAATACTGTCTAATACTAGATGTACAGGGGAGGGCGGTGCGGGTGGTAGGATTTCTACGGTATTAAAGCACACTCCTCCCCCTCACCCCATCTCACCCTTCCTTCCCAGGGCTGCACCACGTTCTCTTCACGTATATCTCTTTCTTCATATTCTCCCTGTGTTCTTGACCTGCCTTATCCGTCCTTGTATCCAGCACCCCTTCTAGTAGGCCTCATTCCTCATGCAGAGCTATCACAATACAGTTTACAGCCTTAATAATGCATAAATATACAGCGGACCATACAGGCCCAATAAATTAATGGCCATAATTTTATATCTTGTAATAAAACCAGCTTTTCTGAATTCAATGTTAAGAATGAATTAGAAAGAAAAAAAACAGTAATAGACATAAATGCCCCGAGACTATTATCTACAGGAACCCTTTTAAGGCTACTACTTAAAATTGCTGTAAAAATAAAAAGATAGTCCTCTAGAGCAGTAGTTCTCATTATTCCTAAGACAAATTCCCGTACATGAAAGTACCTCCCAAGGCTATGATAATACACAGTGCAGCACCTATTAAAACTTTGAAAGCACCCCTGGAAATGTGGCATGTGCTCAGTGGAGTACATGTACCACAGGTTGAGAATTTTGGGAGGTAGAAGGACAAAGAAAACACATGTACAAAATCCAAATTCTGATCTAGATCACTCTTCATTTACATCAGATCTTGGTGTATTGGATTTTCAATCTTATATATATATATATATCTCAATGAAGGAAGTAATTATTTGATCCCTTGCTGATTTTGTAAGTTTGCCCACTGACAAAGACATGAACAGTCTATAATTTTAAGGGTAGGTTAATTTTAACATTGAGAGATAGAATATCAAAAATAAAATCCAGAAAATCAGATTGTATAAATTATATAAATGTATTTTTATTTTGCAGTGAGAAATTAGTATTTGATCCCCTACCAACCATTAAGAATTCTGGCTCCTACAGACCAGTTAAGGTACTGCCACACTTAGCGATCTGGTTAGCGATCTCGATAACGACGCAAGCTAACGAGATCGTTGGTGTGATCTTTTTTAGGTCGCTAGTAGCTGCCAAACAGGAGATCTCATAAACAACTCATCAGCGGTCAGCGATCTCTTTAACGACTTTGGCGGTCGTTAGGATCTGTCATTAGCATGTACTGAGCGCTTCTGATTCATAGGAATTTCCAGCATCGCTCCTGCTCTCTGCGTCCTGCTAGCCAGCTTTGCAACTTCTGTGATCCTCTCTGTGACGCAAAAGAGAACTTACAGATATTGCGATCCACTCCGTGACGCTAAAAACAGTCATATGCGTCACAAACGAGGTCGCTCGTCGTTCGCAAAAGGTGCCAAACACAGCGATATAGGCTCACCAGCGGGACGCCAACGATCAAAAAACGGTCTAGAACACTAGTGAACGATCAGCGACATCACAGTAGGGGCACATCGTTGCTACATGCCACACACAACGAGGTCGCTAACGAGATCGCAAAATAGTGACGTTTTAGTGATCTCGTTAGCGATCTCGTTAGTGATCTCGTTTAGTGTGGCATACCCTTTAGACGCTCCTAATCAACTTGTTATCTGCATTAAAGACAGCTGTCTTACATAATCACCTTTATGAAAGACTCCTGTCCACAGACTCAACTAATCAGTCAGATTCTAACCTCTTCAACATGGGCAAGACCAAAGAGCTTTCTAAGGATGTCAGGGAGAAGATCATAGACCTGCACAAAGCTGGAATGGGCTACAAAACCATAAGTAAGACGCTGGGTGAGAAGGAGACAACTGTTGGTGCAATAGTAAGAAATTGGAAGAAATACAAAATGACTGTCAGTCGACATCGATCTGGGGCACCATGCAAAATCTCACCTCGTGGGGTATCCTTGATCTAAGGAATGTGAGAGATCAGCCTAAAACTACACGAGAGGAACTTGTTAATGATCTCAAGGCAGCTGGGACCACAGTCACCAAGAAAACCATTGGTAACACATTTTGCCATAAAAGTTTAAAATCCTGCAGTGTCCGCAAGGTCCTTCTCA
Organism: Oophaga pumilio; assembly: GCA_009801035.1. NCBI lineage: Eukaryota > Metazoa > Chordata > Amphibia > Anura > Dendrobatidae > Oophaga > Oophaga pumilio. The sequence goes on along the minus strand of VIAB01014371.1, from coordinate 61,302 downwards.
AGAAGGCACATGTGCAGGCCCGTCTGAAGTTTGCCAATGAACACCTAGATGATTCTGTGAGTGATTGGTAGAAGATGAGACAAAAATTGAGGTCTTTTGCATTAACTCAACACGCTGTGTTTGGAGGAAGAGAAATGCTGCCTATGACCCAAAGAACACCGTCCCCACTGTCAAGCATGGAGGTGGAAACATTATATTTTGGGGGTGTTTCTCTGCTAAGGGCACAGGACTACTTCACCACATCAATGGGAGAATGGAAGGAGCCATGTACCATAAAATACTGAGTGACAACTTGCTTCCCTCTGCCAGGACATTAAAAAAGGGACGTGGCTGGGTCTTCCAGCAAGAGAAAGACCCAAAACATACAAGGCAAGAAAGGAGTGGCTCAAAAAGAAACACATTAAGATCATGGAGTGGCCTAGCCAGTGTCCAGACCTTAATCCCATAGAAAACTTATAGAGGGAGTTTAAGCTTCAAGTTTCCAAACAACAGCCTCAAAATCTTAATGATTTAGAGATGATCTGCAAAGAGGAGTGGAGCAAAATTCCTCCCAACATGTGCGCAAACCTCATCATCAACAACATCATCAACAACATAAAAAGTCTGACTGCTGTGCTTGCCAACAAGGGTTTTGCCACCAAGTATTAAGTCTTGTTTGCCAGTAGGATCAAATCCTTATTTCTCACTACAAAATGCAAGTACATTTATATAATTTATACAATGTGATTTTCTGGATTTAATTTTTGATATTCTATCTCTTAATGTTAAAATTAACCTACCCTTAAAATTATAGACTGTTCATGTCTTTCTCAGTGGGCGAACTTACAAAATAAGCAAGGGATCAAATAATTATTTTCTTAACTGTGTATATATACTGCTCAAAAAATAAAGGGAACACTTAAACAACACAATGTAAAGGTACTGCCACACTTAGTGATCTCGTTAGCGATCTCAATAACGACGCAAGCTAATGAGATCGTTTTTGTGATCGTTTTAATGTCTCTAGTAGCTGCCACACTTAGTGATCTCGTTAACGACTCAAAAGCGGTTAGCGATCTCATTAACGACTTTAACGGTCATTGCGATGTAAAAAACAGCGCACATCGCTCACAAAAGGTGCCAGACACAGCGATATAGGCTCACCAGCGGGACGCCAACGATCTAAATACGGTCCAGAACTCTAGTGAACGATCAGCGAGATCACAGCAGGGGCCACGTCGTTGCTACATGCCACACACGTTAGCGTCACGAACGAGATCGCTAAATAGTGACGTATTTTAGCGATCTCGTTAGCGACGCTGTTTAGTGTGGCATACCCTTAACTCCAAGTCAATCACACTCTGTGAAATCAACCTGCCCAGTTATGAAACAACACCGATTGTGAATACATGTCTCCTGCTGTGGTGCAAATGGATCAGACAACAGGTAGAAATCATAGGCAATTAGCAAGACAACCCCTGTAAGGAGTGGTTCTGCAGGGGGTGACCACAGACCATTTATCTGTCCTCATCATTTTTGGCTGTTGTTTTGGATCACTTTTGCATTTTTTGATTGCTCTTACCCCAAGAGGTACTGTACAGTAGCATAAGGCAGTGTCTACAACCCACAGAAGTTGCTCAGGTAATGCAGCTCATCCAGAATGGCACATCAATGCGAGCTGTGGCAGGGTAGCTGTGTCTGTCAGCATAGTTTCTAGAGCAGGGAGCAGATACCAGGAGACAGGCCAGTACACCAGGGGATATGGAGGGGGCCACAGGAGGGCAAAAACCCAGGGGCAGGACTGCTATCTCCTCCTTTGTGCAAGGAGGAACAAGAGGGGCAGTGCCAGAGCCCTGCAAAATGACCTCCAGCAGGCCACTAACATCCATGTGTCTGCTTAAACTGTCAGAAACAGATTCCATGAGGGTAGCAATGGTGTCTGACGTCCACAAGTGGGTGTTGTGCTTACAGCCCAACACCGTACAGGGCAATTGTCATTTGCCAGAGACACCAAGATTGGTAGATTTGACATTGGCACCCTGTGCCCTTCACGGATGAGAGCAGGTTCACACTGAGCACATGTGACAGACGTGACAGAGTCTGGAGACGCCATGGAGAACGTTCTGCTGCCTGCAACATCATCCAGCATGACCCGTTTGGCAGTGGGTCAGTAATGGTGTGGGGAGCCATTTCCCACATTTAAAAATCACGCTGCACCACAGACTGTCCAGGAGTTAGCGGATGCTTTAGTCCAGGTCTTGGAGGAGATTCCTCAGGTGAACATCCGCCGCCTCATCAGGAGCATGCCCAGGCATTGTAGGGAGGTCATACAGGCACGGGGAGGCCACACACACTACTGAACCTCATTTCCTTGTCTTGAGGTATTTCCACTGAAGTCAGATCAGCCTGTAATTTGATTTTCCACTTTGATTTTGAGTATCATTCCAAATCCAGACCTCCATGAGATATTAATTTTGATTTACATTGATCATCTTTTATATTTTATTGTTCTCAACACATTCCACTATGTAATTAATAAAGATTTGCAACTGGAATATTTAATTCAGTGAGATCAAGGATGTGGTATTTTAGTGTTCCCTTTATTTTTTGAGCAGTGTGTACATGTGCGTGAGTGTATATATGCACACACCTGGACATTGAAATTGCACCACCAAGAAGGAAAAGTGATGTAATTATGGAAATTACAAGATCAATAGACATGTTAGTGATGAAAAAGTGGAAACCAAATTTTCAAAACTTAAAAGCCTTGGTTGCTATCTGTGAGGTTATTAAAGGTTGTGCAAGGAATGTTCTCTCACACTGAACACAAATCATTAATATCCACTGCTGACAGCTTCCTTTGCAATTGCAGATCAATAATGTCCCAGATATGCTTTGAAAAAAAAATGGCAATACCACTGGTTCCACCACCAATTCAATGTACCGCAGAGCTGTTTGTATTCCTTGGAAAACAAGACTAAAGGAGTCCAACTATACATTATGCTAACCCACACCATAGTTCCGAGAGTAAAACCGGTATGACTGTCACTCGTGAAGGCTTCTTCATGGCGTTTCCACTATGGTCTGTAGAAAAGGACTAGAGGCTGAAATGGAGCAATAGAGGCTGAAATAGAGGTATAACCTATTCAGAGATGATTTCCGCTTTTGTCTTGGATGCAAAGATGGCCCGGGATTGGTCTGAAGGCAACGTTGGCAATTCCACAAAGAGGCCTTCACAAGAATTGATGCTATTGAAGCAGTTTTGAAGACAAAGAGTGTTGGGAACAAACTTTGGGGTTACGGTATGATGGATCCTATGTGATGTCCTTTGGTGGGGTAATGTATGGACAGAAGTGTGTGCCTCCCCCTTCCTAAGTGGAAACCTGAATCCAGGTAAGGTCTAACGATCTGGTCTTATTATGAGCAACACTAGGTGAGATTGTTACTTTTATACGTTGCAATTGTATTTATACAAGGGCATTGATCTAACTATTTTGAGCAATAGATATTAGTTTAGATCTTGCTCTTGGGATTGTTCTAAGGGTTTGAGCTACATGACTGTATGCAACTATACCCTGTCATCCACATCCAGGGAGATAAGCTACAGCGCCATGGGTTGTAAACTTGTTGATTATGTTGGCAAATGAATATCAAGATCTCTCTATGTATAACAAAACATGAGTCGTTGCAATACTTCATTTTGTGTAACAATTTCAAGGGTGCCAAGACATTTGCTCATGACTGTATGTGTGTGCCATTCTGGGGCACCTGGATTAATTGTGCGGTCTGCATGAGCTGCAGGTGCTTCTTCTTACTACCTCCGGTAATGTCAAGGACATTAGCAAACTTCAAAACTAGAAGCAAAAGACGAAACACAAACTGGAAGAATAAGGAGAATTGTCTGTGGCCACTGCCTGTAAAACCATTCTTTTTACTTCTCCATCAACATGAGGGTTTTTTTTTGCAGTCCTAGATGTAGTTTTGAATGGCACCATTCATTTTGCCATATGATGTACAGAGAAATAGTAAGAATTTAAGTTAGATGTGTTATCCAAGATAAGAATATTTTTTTACTATGAGACAAAAAAAACTAACAGGCAGTTAGTTGCTAACTACCTGCCTGTTTTATTAGGTGTGGGCTCAGAGCGATCACTGACTGCTCCTGCCGGTGATTCAGCTGCTCCACGTCATAGAGTCATAGAATGGTACAGTTGGAAGTGACCTCCTGGGTCATTTGATCCAACCCCTCCTCAATGCATGATTCACTAAATCATCCCAGACAGATGTCAGTCCAGCCTCTGTCTGAAGACTTCCATTGAAGGAGAACTCACCACCTCTCTTGGCAGCCTGTTCTACTTGTTCATCACCCTAACTGTCAAAAAGTTTTTTCTAATAACTAATGTCTCCTCTCATTTAGTTTCATCCCATTAATTCTACTCGTTCCTTATGCAAATGAAAATAAAGCTGATCCCTCTACAGCGTGACAGCCCTTGAGATATTTGTAGACAGCTATTAAGCCTCCTCTCAGTCTTCTCTTTTGCAAGCTAAACATTCCCAAATCCTCTAACCGTTCCTCATAGGACATGGTTTGCAGACCGGTCACATTTCTGGTCGCTCTTTTCTGAACTTGCTTCAGTTTGTTCAAGTCTTTTAATAAAATGTGGTGCCTGGAACTATACACAGTATTCCAGAAGATGTCTGACAAAAGAGGAGTAGAGGGCAATAATGACTTCACGTGATCTAGACTGTATAGAATCATAGAATGGTAGAGTTGGAAGGGACCTCCAGGGTCATCTGGTCCAACCCCTGCTCAATGCAAGATTCACTAAACCATCTCAGTATGCTTCTGTTAATGCAACCCAGAATCATGTTTGCCTTTGTTTTGCTGCAGCATCACACTGTTGACTCATGTTCAGTCTGTGATCTATTAGTATACCTGTCTTTTTCACAAGTGCTGTTGCTTAGCCCTATTCCTCCCATTCTGCATATGCTTTTTTCATTTTTCTTGCCCAGATGTAGGACTTTTAATTTCTCCCTGTTAAAAACCATTCTGTTAGTTGCTGCCCACTGCTCCAGTTTATTTATATAATTTCGAATCCTCTCTCTCTTCTCTAGTATTAGCTAGCCCTCCTAGCTTTGTGTCATCAGCCAATTTAATCAGTTTACTCTCTCAATTCCTTCATCTAAATCATTGATAAAGATGTTGAACAACACATGGCCCAGGATAGTGCCCTGTGGTACCTCACTTGAGATATTCTTCCAACTGGATGTGCAGCCAATAATGATCACTCTTTTGGTCCGATCACTAAACCAGTTATGAATCCACCTAACTGTAGCCTTGTCAATCCCATACTTGGTAATTTTTTCAATAAGGATGGTACGAGATACTTTGTTAAATTCTTTGCTGAAGTCAATACATATTATATCTACTGCATTTCCCTGATCCACCCAGTCAGTGATTCTGTCATAGAGGAAATTAAATTAGTCTGACATGACTTATTAGTTACAAACGCATGCTGACTCTGGTTAATCACTTCATTCTTATCCAGGTACTTACATACATGCTGTTTAATAATTTATTCAAAGATCATTCCTGGTATAGAAGTCTGTCTCACAGGCCTATAGTTCCCTGGGTCCACCTTCTTCAAGATGGGGACAACATTTGCTCTTCTCCAGTCTTCTGGTACTTCTCCTGTTCTCCAAGTATTTTCAAAGATTCTGGCTAGTGGTTTTGCAATTTCCTCTGCTATCTCCTTCAGTACCCTAGGTTATAAATTATCTGGACCTGGAGACTTGAATTCGGTTTTGTTAGGTAAGTGTTCCCTCTCCATCACTCTGTTTACAGATGGACGTCAACAGAGATAGACGTCAACAGAGCAGCTCTTCCCCTTTCAGGCTGCTCTGTTGAAAGCCGTGACTGCCAACATCTTGCTGATTGACAGCCGGCATTGTGCAGTTAAAGGGAACCCGTCATGTCCTTTTTGTGTTTTAAACTGCCCCTAGTGTTTTGTTACTGATGTAATGTACATCACTACCATTGTTATCTCAGTAGATATGTCTAAAATCACTTCCTCTAAAATCCTGCACTTGACCACTGTCCATTGGCTCCCCGAGTACGTGCACTGAATCTAGTGTACATCCCCAGCTTTTTTCCACATGTGTGCGTGCTCTGGAGCCGCTGTGAGTCAATGGTCACATGATAGTTTGTGACACCGCACGCTATGCGCCACTGTCTTCACGTTCACCGCCGAAGAGCATGCGCACATGTGAAAAGAAGCTACGTTTTGGCGGCAGCATTTTTTTACTGCCAAGTATAGAGTTGAGCGATACTTTCCGATATCCAAAAGTATCG
>VIAB01014369.1:51262-63957 GCA_009801035.1 Oophaga pumilio | reverse complement strand
AACCTCTTTAATAAAAAAAAAAGTTATTAACATCTCCTTTAACAAGCAGTATGTGTGGCTAGATAAAAGTGATGAAGCTGGCTTTTTTTTTGATAAGTTTCACTCTTTCACATCTGGTAGAATCCTGGCAATCTCTAATTCCTAGACAAAATTGAGCGGCGTCAGCCACGCCTCTTTGTCTAATAGGACGGACACTGTCTTGATTTGCATTCCCTGAGTAGTAGACAGTATATGCTCAGTGGTAGCATCTGATTCATACCAAGCCGATTGGTTCCTGAAATCAGAATAATTTGGGAGGGTCTCGGGGGAAAAAAAAAAAAGAAGAGACCTCCCAGACAAAGAGACCTCCTGGCAAAGTCGGCAAATCTTCAGGCTCTGGCCAAAACCTTCTTGATGTTAGCGATTCTGGAGGGTTTCTTGTGATAGTGCTTATAAATTCAAGCACATTTGCAATTTACTGCTTATTAAAATTTGCAGCTGTTCTTGAGCTATCAACATTTTTCTTTTGTTTATAGCTGGTTGCCTTGGCGACCGACCAGCGCTGCTAGACAGCAGAATATGCGCTGTGCTTATCCCTTCTTTTCTATTGAGCTTGTAAGCACTACTTTTAAGCTGGCTAGGGTCAACGGAGCTTGCCGTTACATCCTAATCCTAGCCCGGTTCAGCACAATGCTTACCAGATAGTCAGCAGAGGTGGTCGGTTTCCTAGGTAACGAGCTATAAACAAAAGGAAAGTGCTAATATCTCAAGAACAGCTGCAAATTTTAACAATTGCAAAAGTGCTTGTTTTTACAAACATTATCCTGACAGTATCCATGTATGCAGATTAACTCTTTAATCCAAAGACTTTTGTAATAAGAGTGCCTATACAGTGCATGAGTCATAAGTCTTTACAATGTATCTTTTTTTGTGTTTATCATCTGCAAAAAAATATACATTGTATCAAGAAAAATAAACACTATGGTTCCTCAATCTGGAAAAAAAAAATTGCAGTGCAGCTGCCGGTTATATAAAGTGATTTATTCCTCCCAACATTCTACATTCTAATCCAACAATCGACTGGAAACTATTTCCCAGCTCCACCAGTGCAGTTTAATAAATCTGCTGGGATAAGATTGCAGGTCCGGAAAGTACCGTAATACTACAGGCATATCTTGTACTTTTCATAAAAAAAACAGAGTAGTGCGAATGTGAGATATGGAAAAAAGGGCACTCCGACTTCTATGTCCATGAATGGACTGGACAGATGGTGTGAGGGTTGCACCCTGTACACCTCTCACACGCAGGACAAGGGCACAGGACTCCAGAAACCGCCACTAATATCTCCAGGAATGGAAATACCAATTTGGAATTCAACTTAAAGGGCAACTCCACCAAACATATATTTATACACAGATGAAACCAGAATCCATGATTAGGTATAGTGACTGGGTTCGTTTAAGGTCAAACTTCCCCTATTGGCTATTTTCAAGGGTCTGAAAGTAGGGACCATGATGCTTTGCAGCTACATACTTGACTCCAACCTCTCCCGGAGTGGGCGTGTCCATTTCTCGCCAGCGACCACCACGGGCATCTCACTGTAATGTATAGGAGCTTAGGGCAGACTTGTTAAAATAACGCCGTCTCATAAAAAATGTGGACTGTTCACGCTGCTTATGACACAGACACTAATTTCTGAATGCAGCTCTGGATGTGACTAGTGTATACAACATACTGGTGGTCAAAATCAGTGATAGAGAAGTAACAGAATTTGTAGGCAAATCCTTACCCATATCTATCTCATTGTGTTGTTAAAAAGTAGCATTTTCATAAAAATTGGAAGCTCTTTTCTGAATTACGGATGCAGCTTTGGATGGGACTAGAGAAATAAAACAACATACAGTATGTTGATTCCAAGGGTGCTATAATCGGCAAAGCCATATCCAGATCTGTGTAAGCTCATTGTTAAAAGGCATATTTTCAGAAAACTTAGGACGTTTGGTAGATCTTTCAGACACACTGAATTTTGAATGCGGATTTGGAGGTGACTAGAGAAATAAAACATTATAGTTGCATTACTTGGAAGCCAAAACTGGCAAAATCTTAACCAGTTCTATAAAAGCAGGGATTAAGGAAGTATGTTCATAAAAAATTAGGATACTCAACAGTTATGTGACAGCGTAAATTTTTAATGCAGCTCTGGAGGTGACTAAAGAAATAAAACAAAATGTTTGGATTTCCAGGATTTTTCAGCTGGTACAACTTTATCTAGGTCTATACAAGATGGTTGCAATGTAAAAAAAAGAGTATTTTCATAAATAATAAGAACTCTTCACGTTAGGTAATTCAGACACATTGAATGTTGAATGCAGATCTAGAGGTGACTAGAGAAATAAAACAAAGTGTTTAGATTTCCAGGAGGCTCTATCTGGCAAACCCTTATCCAGGTCTATGCATGTTTATTGCCTTGATAAAAGAGGTATTTTCATAAAATAGGCTTTTGGCAAGTAATACAAACTCACTGAATTTTGAATGCAGATTTGGAGGTGACTAGAGAAACTAAAAATAGTATTTGGATCTCTAGGTCTAGGACACTACAGTAGATAGGCAAAAACAGAATCCAGATCCATTAAACTGTATGAAAATTAGGACTCTTGGCAGGAATTTGAAACAATGAATTTTGAAAGCAGCTGTGGAGGTGACTAGAGTAAAACAAAGTATTTGGATTCCTAGGACATTATAACTGGCGAAAACAAATGCAGATCTATGTAAGCCCGCTGCACTGGTAAGGCAAGTATTGTCATAAGAATAAGGACTCTTGGCGGGTATTTTAGAGAAACTGAATAATGAATGCAGCTCTGGATGTGACTAGAAAAATAAAGCAAAGTACTTGAATTTTCAGGATGTTCTAACTGGCAAAATCTTATCCCGATCTATCTATGCTAGTAACAGTATTTAAAGAGGTAGTTTCATAAAAATTTGGACCCTTCGCAGATAATTCATACACTGAATTTTGAACGCAGCTTTAGAGGTATCCAGATCTATCATATTAGGACTCGGTAGCCGGTGGGTATTTCAGTCATTGAAGTTCGATAGCAGCTCTGGAGGTGACTATTTGGACTTCTAGAATGCTAAAACAGCCAAAACCTGATCTAAGTCAAACTCCATAGAAATTAGGACTCACACACTGACTTCAGAATGCAGCTCTGGTTGTGACTAAAGAAGTAAAACAAAGCATTTATTTTACATTTCCAGGATGCTACAACTGGCAAACCTTTATATAAAACTGCTTCTGTGTTTTCATAAAAACTAAGACTCATCAAACATTTTAGATACACTGAAATTTGAATGCAGCTCTGGAGGTGATTAGAGGAGTATTTTGACTTTTAGGATGCTAAAACAGCCAAAAAACGCATTCAGGTCTATCAATGGCTGAAATCAGGACTGTTTGCATTTATTTCAGACACACTGAATTCGGTATGCAGCTCTGGATGTGAATAGAGAAGTAAAACGAAGGTTGTTTTTTCTTAATTTCCAGGATGCTACATCTGGCAAAACGTTACCGAAATCTATATAAAACTGGTGCCATTTTTTCATAAAAGCTATGACACATCAACCATTTCAGAGGTGCTGAATTTCGAATGCAGCTTTGGAGGTGATTAGAGAAATAAAAGATAGTATTTGGATTCTTAAGACAGGATAACAGACGCAACTGTATCCAGATCTATCAAACTCTAGAAAAGTTTAGGAGTTTTGGCAGGTGTTTTAGAATTTTGAGTGCAGCTCTGGAGGCGTAAAACGACAACAGCTCTGGATGTGACTAGAGAATAAGATGAAGGAATTAATAGAAGATGATTTTAGCATTTATTTGACTCGATACAGATGAGCCGTTGGGTGAGACACAATGGCGACCGTATTGGTTGTCACCCAGCTTTCCCAGGATCAGATATGACTTGACAGTAGGGATGATCCAGGAAGGCGCAGGCCATATGTGGGCTGCAATCCCTCCGTAACAAAGCGCCACTTCCCCGCAGAGATGCCGCTTCCTGTGATTGCGGCATTCCACAGACCAATATGCATTGAAGTTTATTTTCTTTGGCCGCGGATTCTCCCCCCAATCTACCGCCAGCGTTTCCTATAGACGGACGTATAGAGGATCAGGCAGAAATAGCGATTTTATTTTTCCTGGATTTCGTCCCACAGCTGTTGTGCTATTTTTATCGCACCGCTCGATATGTGCTCCATAAAAAGTGAATTGTGCCATAACTGTGGCTGCTGCGCGCACCCCCCGTCCGATGGATGTTATTTAAATCTGCGCCGCAGTCCGTGGATCCCTGCGGATTACTGCAATAATATGAAAAGTACAAGACGATACCAGACTGTGCACACGATTAATAGGTCACCGCTGTTACAACAATCATGCCGCTCTCTGGACATAATGGCACTACATGATTCAGCATGCCCTGCTAGCTAAAAGGTCACCAGGCAGAATGGCAAACTGTTCAGAAATTTGAGACTTAATTTTTAGTTGCCTTTCCCCATACTATATAAGGTACCGCCATACAGTGCACACATAGTCCTTCCATATGAAGCCTATGAGATGGTGGACAAAAACAAAACAAAACTGAGAGATATGATGCAGAGAGCCACTACAGCAATCCACTGCAAAAATAAGATTCTTATATGGCATTGCCACTCAAGTTTAATACTACCATATACCGTAGTGCTCACATAAAACCAACATACAGCACAATGAGCTAATAACACCTACATAAATAAAGTAACAGCACTTCAATACAATACTATATAGAGTCACCCCTACCTGAATGTGCAATATACTGTAGCAGAGCCACACAATGAAAATACCACTATGTAGCACTTAAATAATACCGTCATACAGTGGTCAAATAATACCAACATTCAATGACCAGATAACAACTCCTGACATAAAGTAACAGCACGTCAATACAATTCAATATAGAGCTGCCCCCAACTGAATGCGCATTATGAAAATAACACCATGCAGCACTCAAATAATACCGTCATACAGTGGTCAAATAATATCAACTTACAATGACCAGATTAGTCCTTACAAAAAGTAATAGCACTTCAATAAAATGCTATATAGTTCTGCCCCCAACATTGACTGCAAAATATACTATAGCAGCATCACACAATGAAATGTTACCCTACAAGACCTAAATAATACCGTCATACAGTATCCAAACAGCAGTTCCAAACATAAAGCAATAGCGCTTTAATACGATGCTAAACTCACCAAAGACGTTAAACAGTTATTAAATTGTACCGCCATTCGGTGATTAAATAACAGCTGCCTTCATAAATTAATAGGACTTCAACATGATGCAATATAGTGACACCCCCTTCATAATGTACATACAGAGTTTAAATAATACCGTCATATGGTAATTATAGAGCAGCTTTATAGCACTTCAATATGATGCTATATAATGCAGCCCCCACCATAGACTACAAAATCAACTGTATCAGTGTACTTGTTGTATATACCATTGTGCACTGTATCAATAAAACTGACATACAGAGATTAAAAAATACCACTATATAGTGATTAAATAACAGCTCCATTCATAAGGTAATTGTACTTCAATACGATGCTACATAGTACCAGCCCTACCATAGACACAAGATACACTGTAATAGTGCCGCACGAGGTAGATACTGCTATAGAGTGTTCAAATAATACCGTCACACAGTGATCAAATCAGTAAAACATCTTTATTGAGCCATTTTCAGCCATTTCAGGGAATCAGAGGGGTCTTCTTCTCTGACATAGTGGAAAATACCTTTAAGTACAGTATTATAGTGATGAGTGGCGGCATGTGTTTAATACACGACCCGGGGAAACATCTGAACGGAATTTGCATGTTTTCCGTGATTGTTCACTATATCCTCAGGGCGCTTCTATCCACGAACCAGACACATACCGGTAGATCAATCCCCTCCATAATGATGACTTCCAGTCTGTGCGTGTTTATGGCAGAAGGGAATTAGATTGTGAGCTCTTCTGTAGTAGATCCCAACACAAATGCACACACAGTGTATAAGCGCTGCAGTATAGGTCGCTGATATACTGTATATATGTTACACTTCATTAGATGGGGAAAGGAATTGAGGATTGTATTTTGGAGGGACAGGGTAGGGGAAGTATGTAATGTGGAGGCTGGTGATCTTGTTCAGCATACCAGCTCTCACTATAGCTTCATTTATCCCTTGTCTACGTTCCCTAAGCCTGAGTCAATATACATCTATCCGTCTGTAGACATTCAGACGAGGCAGGATTACATCAAACAAACCTACCTCATAATACAGCCATACAGTGCCCAAATCTAATAGAACCATACAGTGCCTAAACCTTACACCATATTGTGCTCCAATAATACAGCCATACAGTGTCGATACAGTAGAACTATACAGTGCCTAAACCTTACACCATATTGTGCTCCAATAATACAGCCATACAGTGTCGATACAGTAGAACCAGACAGTGCCTAAACCTTACACCATATTGTGCTCCAATAATACAGCCATACAGTGCCGATGCACTAGAACTATACAGTGCCTAAACCTTACATCATACTGCGCTCTAATAGTACAGCCATACAGTGCCGATACAGCAGAACTATACAGTGTCTAAACCTTACATCATACTGTGCTCCAATAATACAGCCATACAGTGCCGATACACTAGAACTATACAGTGCATCAACCTTACATCATACTGTGCTCCAATAATACAGCCATACAGTGCCGATACAGTAGAACTATACAGTGCCTAAACCTTACATCATACTGCGCTCTAATAGTACAACCATACAGTGCCGATACACTAGAACTAAACAGTGCATCAACCTTACATCATACTGTGCTCCAATAATACAGCCATATAGTGCCGATACAGTAGAACTATACAGTGCCTAAACCTTACATCATACTGCGCTCCAATAATACAGCCATACAGTGCTGATACAGCAGAACTATACAGTGACTCAACCTTACATCATACTGTGCTCCAATAATACGGTTATACAGTGCCCAAATAATATAACCATACAGTGCCTAAACCTTACATCACACTGCGCTCTAATAATACAGCCATACAGTGCCGATACAGTAGAACTATACAGTGCATCAACCTTACATCACACTGCGCTCTAATAATACAGCCATACAGTGCTGATACAGTAGAACTATACAGTGCCTCAACCTTACATCACACTGCGCTCTAATAATACAAGCATATAGTGCCGATACACTAGAACTAAACAGTGCCTAAACCTTACATCACACTGCGCTCCAATAATACAGTTATACAGTGCCCAAATTATATAACCATACAGTGCCTAAACCTTACATCACACTGCGCTCTAATAATACAGCCATACAGTGCCGATACAGTAGAACTATACTGTGCCTAAACCTTACATCATACTGCGCTCTAATAATACAGCCATACAGTGCTGATACAGTAGAACTATACTGTGCCTAAACCTTACATCATACGGTGCTCCAATAACACAGATGACATGACCCCCCAGGTCTATGCATTATAAGCGTCTATAGTAAATGTTTAGAAATTGCCAGTGATACTTCTGCAAAAATAAAAAAAAAACGTATCTACAGGAAGGTTCTGTTTTCTCGGTGAAGGTCGTGGGTACCACGTGAAGTTCATGTAGCAGGGAGTGGTGGAATTAATGCCAGGGCTTGGCGCCACATTTTATGCCATGTTCTCGCTGCTTTGTTTGATTGAAACACATGAAAAATTCCCCAAATATACAGAAGACTCTTTTGGGAGTTGCAGTCTGGAACTTTAACCATGAACCAGGTGGCTCAGGATGAACAGCCCCATAAGTTCCTTACATGCATAGAATTGTCAAAGGACTGATACTAAAGCAGAAGTAAAAAGGAAATATCCGAGGAGAATTTCTAATCTTCTATTTCCTATTGTTTATATCTATATATGTTTTCGCTCCCTAATAAATTGTGATAAAGTCTCTTGGTGAAGGGGTGTACATACTTTTCTTTAGACCCTATACATGGTATGTATTATATAGGCATCTGGTGGTTGCACAACAATCCCAAATCAACTTTTTTTTTTTTACTTGTGGGGTTGAATACTTTTGCAAGCCATAGTACACAAGTTTTCACATGTCCGGCATTCGCGATCACCGTTCGGACCGGCCACGTGTCACCTGACCCTTACTCATATAGGACGTATGTGGCAATTGAGACTGGGTCAAGAGACCCGCACCCGTACTGGCACTAGGAATGTCTGACATGTGAAACCTGCATAAAGTGCATAAAATAAGTTTTCACCCCTCAATAAATGTATTGACAATCAATATGATGAATATAGGTCATCTGGATGGGGTGCAAATACTTTTCTTTAAGCACTGTACGTTAGAGCTGAGCAAAAAGATTCTCAGGACGCTGGTCCAGTAGCCACATCGGTAGTCCGTGGCTGCCAGATCAGAGCCAAGCGAACCTTCTCCAAACTGCCGGCATTCCCGGCGCCTTTTCTGGTTAGTAGGCCCCATGCAATGACACAAAATCTACTAATCACAAGATTCCAAAAGGTACGGAGAGGTCCGCAGGAGTCTGATCCGTTGTCCCCTGACTAGCAATGTGCCCCCGGACCAGGGTCCTGAGAATTTCTTTGCTCAGCTCTACTGTACATATACGATACATCATTCATACTAATCTGATGGTTACACAACAAGCAAAAACAAGCAGTTTTTGTTGTTAAAGGGTTGAATAATTTTGCAAGCCACTGCATTTAGTTATCCTGCACAAAAAGCTTCTGACAGTTGCACAACGATGCAAAACCAACAATCTGTAAAAACACAGACACAGCAATAAGGGTGAGGCACAATGCAAAACTCGGGAGCTTTGAATTGACATGAAGGCGCAGAGCTGAGCAAAGATGATGCAGCAGAGCTGAAATTGTCAGCTAACACACCTCATTATCTCAGCTTAGAAAGTTGTCAATAATGAAGCCCCAGCTCAGCTCTGCTACATCCGTGATGAACGCTTAGATCATGAGAAGTTGACTACTCACCACTCTTGGCTTTTGCTCAATTGTTTGCAGAAATGGGGTGCTGTGTTCTGTGGATTTCTCGGGATCGCTGGATACATCATCCTCAGATTCATCCCAAGAAGAAGAGAAGCCAGTGGATGAAGCTGAAGATGAGGACAATTTCCTAGGAAGATTAGTAGGATTGATGCTTAGGCTATTACTGTCCATCAGACCTTCACAGTCTTCCCCGTGGTCAGTGACTATGACAGAAGGGATAAGTCCTGGAGAAATAACCCTAGATGGGGTGGTCTTGCTTGAGTCTTCAGGGGTGTTGACGCTGTGCTCAGATTTGGGTCTATTGTAAGTTCTACATTTGTCCTTTTCCGAAGATGAGACCACTGATGGTGGTAGTGGAACCATCGATGGTGATACTGGGACCACCGATGTTGACAGTGGAACCACCGATAGTGATACTGGGACCACCAATGGTGATATGGGTGATGTAGGGGTTGATGTTCCTTCCAAGCTAGAACATGATGATTTAAGTCTTCTATCGTGACTAAAACTAAACACACTGTCCTCCGGTTTACTAAATCGTAAAGGTGAGGGGGATCTGCTACCCAGCCGAGGACTTCTAAGCACTGGAGAAGATGATTGGTTTTTAGCTTGAATATGGGCTTCAAAGAGTCCCACAACTTGATTGACCTGAACATTTTGGAGTTCCCGTTGTATCTGGGCAAGACGTCTCTTCTCTTCCGATTCCCCAAGTCCCATTCCTGGCCCATTGCCATGCACCAAACCCAACAAAGACCCCGTTCGTGAATCTATTACAGAAACCGCTTCCTCCACATTCCCTCCATGAAGTCGTAAAGGCGATGGACACCGTCTAAACCTTGCCAACTTCGGAGAGTGCTCCTCTTTGCCATTAAAACTTGGACTTCGACTTCTTGACGTGGATCGTTCTCCAGACTCGGGAAAGACAAAAGAGGGTGCGTTGTGGTTCCGTGGAGAGCTACCAGGACTTGTGGCACCAGGGCTATGGAGAGGCAGTGGTGATCGAACCAACAGTGGACAATAGGTGCTACGTCTCTCGGGCACGGGCAGCACAGGTCTCTGGCTCGTCTTCGTCACACCGTTGTTATTCATCATGACCAAGCTATTCAAGGCATAGCAATACACAGCCATAGTCCTGTGATGAGAGGAGCTGCAGATACGGGGCGTGCAGGGCACCACCGGCTCACACACACAGGTCCCAGAGATGTCTTCTCGTCCACAGCAACAACATTGTTAGAAGAGTTGAGCAGATGACGACTGAGCCGGGCAAGTGCCCAGACCTCCATAAACAAATCAGCTGTAAATGAGAAGAGAAGAGAGAAATGTAAATGACGTTGACCCGGACTCTTTCAACCTACGAGATCATAAAAGAAAAAGTCTGCAGCTCGGGAAGTTCATGGTCGTCACTCCGATAAAGGAGGACGCCATTTGCATATACCTGCCCAATACTTACAGCCTGTATTGTAAACAAGGCGTGATATCAGACGCAAGAACGGGCATGTACAACCATGTAAGAAATGTGAGGGAGCCCTCCCACAGCCACTTCCTTCTCCACCTCGTGTGCCATGTAGAATGTGGAATACAAATGGCACAGAGTGTGGGAAAATTGTGAAAAAAACAAAAACAAAGAAACCATACACTAACCCCTTAGGACTTAAGGGTATGCCACACTAAACAGCGTCGCTAACGAGATCGCTAAAAAACGTCACTATTTAGCGATCTCGTTCGTGACTCTAACGTGTGTGGCATGTAGCAACGACGTGGCCCCTGCTGTGATCTCGCTGATCGTTCACTAGAGTTCTGGACCGTATTTAGATCGTTGGCGTCCCGCTGGTGAGCCTATATCGCTGTGTCTGGCACCTTTTGTGAGCGATGTGCGCTGTTTTTTACATCGCAATGACCGTTAAAGTCGTTAATGAGATCGCTAACCGCTTATGCGTCGTTAACGAGATCGCTAAGTGTGGCAGCTACTAGAGACATTAAAACGATCACAAAAACGATCTCATTAGCTTGCGTCGTTATTGAGATCGCTAACGAGATCACTAAGTGTGGCAGTACCTTTACTGTTGGCCTCTAGTACACATTTGTTTTTTAGTTTTTACCCCATAATTTTTCACAATGTTATATGAGTATTAGTTTTTCTGTGATTTTTGTTTTAAAGTGATAGAATTATTTTTCAGGGGTGATGGTTTTAGACACATCGTGGATAATAATTACACTGGAAAAATGTCAAAGTTTATGGCAAAATTTCCAACATCATATGTCTTGTCATTTTTTTTTTAAATTCCATTTTGCAAGGGATAACACACAAAAAAAGGTGAAAAGAAAAATACCACTGAAGGCAAAAAAAAACCCATATCACTTCCACAGAATAAATGAAAACGCATCAGCTTAATTATTTTCTGGACTTGGTTGTTCCTTATATACATTTATGTTCTAAAAATAAATGTCATTTTTTTTATTTTTATATTACATTACATTTTTTAAAATATATTTTTATCGTTTTTAATTTACTCTAAATGTAATTTACCATGGTATTATAATCTTACATGGGGCTTTTTTGTCCGAGTTTTCAGACGGCTCATCTTCTTGATGTGTTGATGACACAGTGGCATGTAAAAGTTTGGGAAAACTTATCTGAGCACACAAATCTCCAAGAGTGCTCAAACTTTTGCAATGGCCCATTTTCCTTTTTGCAATTTTAAAAATGTAATATATATATATATATATTTCTTTTTTTTTGCGTAAAATGTGTCTTCTTTAACTTTAGGCCTTTTAGAGATCATTTCGTCTTAATCTTGCTTAACTGTTCACAATAACAGTAATTTTGAGCAGGGGTGCCGAAACTTTTACATGCCACTGAATACAGCAGTGATCGGAGCTAGCAAAAACAAATATTATTAAAAATAATGTTTGACTCACACCCCCCAGTCACAATCATAGGTCACAACTAAAGAAAGGAGAAATGTAAACGTAGTTGATATCGCCACATCCGTAAAAGTCTGAACCATTAGGCTATGTTCACACATTGCGTTTTTGCTGCGTTTGTTTTCCGCAGGCAGGACCTTCTCTATGGCAGTAAAGAAGCTGCTTACAAAAAGTTTTTGCTGCGTTTTATTCTGCGTTTAGGCATTACTTTCTATGGGTGGAAAAATGCTGCAAAAACACTGAAAGAAGTGACATGCTCCGGGTTGCAAAAACGCAGCAGTTTTCCACATCAGTTTGGAAAAAAAAAAAACAATGTGTGTGCATGACATCTCTGAAATCTCACAGTTTTGCTGGTACTGTAAAACGCAGCTTAAAATTAGCATAAAAAAAACGCAGCAAAAACGGAACATGTGAACGTAGCCTTCACATGTTGCGTTTTCACTCAGCATGTCACTTTACTCAGCAACAGAAATTGACATGCTGCGGATTGGAAACACCGCACGTCGGTTTACGCTGAGTAAAATAAAAGCACAGTGGCCATGAGATTTCTATAAATCCCATCCAATTTGGTGGAACTATAAGACGCTGCTTTATTGAGGCAGCAAAAATACCCAGTGTCAAAAATGCACCAAAAGAGCTCATCGTTTGAACTCAGCCTCAGGCTAAGTGCAGACGGTGC
>VIAB01014369.1:18858-29685 GCA_009801035.1 Oophaga pumilio | reverse complement strand
CATTGAGAATTCCAACGTAGTCAGAAGAGAACAAGAGCGTTTCCTGTTTCCACTTCCATGTACAGATGTTTATTTCAAGGGTTCACGACATTCCAAGGATGTGAGAAGGAAGAAACTGATCCGTCACCCGGCCTCTGGTTCTGTGCTTCGGCCTGCTTACAGTATCTTAATGAGAAACCACTCTAGAAAAGAAAAAACAAGGAAAGAAAATGTTACCAGCTGTGTGTCAAGACTGTCGTGGAGAAATATTATCCTGAGCTCAAACTCCTGCACAAAATCTGCTTTTGTAATTTTAGAGGTATGGCGACCACCCTATCCTCAGATGCCCTGCAGCTATATTTAAAGTGAACCAACCATTGTAATTTTCTTTTCTGGCAGAAATAGCGCTCCCTTTGTTTGTGGTCAGTATCTGGTATTGCAACTCATCCTGATCCACTTGCAACAGCGGCACAGTTCTCTAGACTAGGACCATACTCTGCTCAATCGTTAATGGGAGCTTAACGAGTTTTCTCCTACTAGTTAAAGAGTTGGTTGCACCTCTTACCCACCTACAAACTATTCTATCAATAGGTGTCAAGGTAACAGCATTTCACTGCCTCCAATCATCAGGACAATACGAAATTGACCAATAATTGATGAACGAGGCGACGGTTGCCATTGCCAATTGCAGCTATTAAATTTTTATATATATAATCCAAAAAGTAGGTAGTATTTATAAAAATAAGCAAAAGTTTTTACAAAGAGGATAAAATAATACAGCATTTAAAATGACAAAAAGTAAAAAAGAATAACAAAAGAAAAATACTAAACCTGGGTCACGGAAATGGCTCAGATTTATGGAGGGAAGAACTCCAGTGAAACGTGGGTCAATCCTACACAGGAATGCATCTTCATGGCATTGAACAAGAATCAGAATCAGCATTGGCTTTTCATTAACACAAGTTACACCCACATATCTCCTCTCTGGTACCTCATAACAGGGCTGGACTTCAGAGCTATAGGATGTGTCTTAGTCTTAAAAAATCAAGAGATTCACAACTTTTACGATATCTTCACCCATGAAGATCCCTGGCGGGAGTAATAGTAATCTTTCCTATCACGATTTTATCTATTCATAGATAGGAGACATGGCATATATATTGTCATCTATCTGGCCGTTATCAATTTGGCGGAGGCGGGCCATGCTTTATGTTCGCCATTTCATCACGTTTTCGAAAATATGACTTTCCTATTTATTATTTTGCCGCAGTTCATAAAACCTCACTTCATAATTTCTATAAACTAGACAAAAGAATTTGATGTTTTCTTTTTTAGCTGGGGCTCTTAAATCTACCGGTCGTAAATATGCCTTTCTCTTCATTCTTGTACATTCAAGCTAAGGTTGGCCTCCCATCTGCTATCCGTTAGGATTTTCCTTAATTATCTGTTTCCAAAGGAGAAGATCAGCTGCAAAAGTGGTCATGTAAAGGTAACTTATTAGACTGCAAGCTCTTGAGTCTTCTTATAGATTTGCAATCATATCTATAACACTAGGATACTATGTTACTCAGGATCGGTCTGGAGCCAAATACACTGGAGGCCTTCTCCCTCCCAACGCACAGCCCATGTGCCAAACAACAGCCTCCATTACATAGTCTGTTAACCACACCCAGAGCTGAGGTATGTGGGTAGCTAGACCCGTCCACCTCTCACAGCTACCCGCAACCCGGTCCCAGGTGCAATAAACAAACCTCTTAGTGCTTTCATGCACTAGAGAAAATACTCTGGGTTACATCACAGAGATAAGCCATCTCTGCGACACACCGACTATGCAACCATTAGCCGCACTACATATCTTCCCCCTCTGCCTAAAGCCGTGGGGTGACACTTTCTCCTACCAGACAAGGGATTCTCGAGAGGGCACTGGCATTACCATGTAGCTTTCCTGCTCTATGCTCTACATGGAAGTTGAAATATTGTAAGGCTAAGAACCCAAGCATTTTTCCTCATCCATCTGAGTGGGGCATGGTCGGATATCAATCTTAACCTACGTCCCACCAGATAGTACTGTAATGTGTCCACCGCCCACTTTATGGCCAACACTCCTTCTCTACGACTGAATAATTCCTCTCACATGAGGATAGCTTCCTACTCAGGTAGAGAACAGGATGCTCCTCCCCGTATATCTCCTGGGAAAGGACTGCTCCTAAACCGACATTTGAGGTGTCTGTTTGGAGTATAAACTCTTTCCTAAAGTCAGGAACCACCAGAACCGGTTGCTTACACAGAGCCCCTTTCATTTTTTTTGAAAGGCCGTCTCTGCCTCTTTAGGTCACTCAGGGGTGCGGCCATCATGGCGAAGTTCGGGATGAACCTCCTGTAGTATCCAACGATCCCTAGGAAGCGCTCTGGAAGGTCGCCGGAGCACTCTTCAGTCCAAACGGCATCCGGACATATTGGAAGCATCCGTCCGACGTAGAAAACGCCGTTTTCTCCTTGGCTTCCTGTGCCATGGGGATCTGCCAATATCCCTTCGCCAAATCCATGGTGGTTATGTACTTTGCAGGCCCAAGTTTCTCGATTAGCTCATCGACGTGTGGCATGGGATATGCGTCGAACTTGGAGACCTCATTCAACTTCCGATAGTCGTTGCGAAACCTCCATTCACCATCGGGCTTTGGGAACAGGACAATCGAGCTTGATCAACCAACCAACCTTGGATTCCTCAGTGACCCAGAGTTTTAACTTGCGCTCCACCTCCTTGGAGATCACTTCTTGACGGGCCTCTGGAATCCGATAAGGCTTTATGTTTATGCGCACATATAGCTCCGTCAGAACTTTGTGTTCTACAACCTTCATGCACCCCAGCATCTCCAAGAACAGGTCCCTGTTCTTCTGGAGCTACTCCTGGCACTGCTGTTTCTGGGCCTTCGATAGTGTCTCTGTTATGACAATACCTCCAACCTCGCCTTCTGGCTGGCCCAGCAAGCACGGAGTTTCAGCTGTCTCTGTCTTGCCATGGTTTGATGAGGTTGACATGGTAGACCTGATATGGTTTCCGTCTTCCTGGTTGATGAATCTTAGAATTGACATCACCAAGCTTCTCCACCACCTCATACGGCCCTTGCCATTAGGCCAACAACTTGCTCTCCTCCATAGTAATTCGCACAATAACTCGGTCTCCGGATTTAACTGCCTCACTCTAGCTGACTGGTTGTGGACCCTGGCCTGAGCTTCTTGTGCCTGGAGGAGGTGTCCTTTTACGATGGGCATCACCTTCACCATCCTCTGCTGCATCAGTGCCACATGCTCAATGATGCTTCTGTGGGGCGTGACTTCGGCTTCCCATGTTTCCTTGGCTATTTCCTGTGCAAGATGTCCCTTCCTAAAGGAACTTGGAGAAATTATGTGCGATACCCCTTCCCAGAGGAACTGAGAAAATCTGTATAGGGTCTCTCAGTTCTTCTTTGGCAGGGAATCCTGCTCATATTCTTTTGGTTGCTTTGGGGTGGGACATCCAGCACAGGTTCTCTCAGTTCCTCTGGGGTGGGGCATCCCGCTCTGAGTCTTTTATTTTGTCTATGGAGGGGCTTACTGCAAAGGTTCTCACACCCAATTGCAAATTAGATTAGTCTCTAAGGGTCACATAGTTGTCCTGAGGTCGCTAATGCCCTTAACACCCACAATGTATAGTTTCTCTTGTTCTTGAGTGTGAGAAGCATTAAAGGGAATCTGTCACCTCCTTGGACGTCCCTAAGCTATTAATATGGCACACAGGTTCTAGAAGACTTAAAATAGTCGTACCTGTATGCCTCATATCTGCGGTCTTGTTCTTCAGAAATCATCCCTTTGACAGATTCGCTTTAAAGGGTTTTTGAGGTTCCTGCCTCGATGTGAATTACCTCCTGATAACATTCCTTTTCTCACTGGTAGATGAGCTGATTGATGATAAAAATAAATTCTCCACTTACTAGTAGTGTCCTAGTGAGCTGCACAAATACCTTGGGCAAATACCCTGCAATCTGAATGAGCAAAGCTGCAGGGTAAAGTATAGAATGGGACTGGACAGTAGCTGCAATGCTTGATTAATTTTGGATCGTTTCAAGCATTACCCGGACATCTGCTTTAAGTTATACTTTAACATTTTTTTTTTATAACTTTTTCCATATTCATTTAAGTATTTGCAGACAATGAATTTGGGTCAACCCCACTGTGAAGAGTCGGTGTAAGTTTTCACCGCCTCTTTTTCCTTCTGAATCGTTACAGGTCCCATTGCGCATACAGTAATGGCGAGACATGGAGAAAAAGAACGGCCGAGTCTTTGTCTCCTGTATCGCGTCTCAGATAATGGGAAATGTAACAGTTTTAATAGGGCAGAGACAAAGAGAAGGAACCTGCGTCTCGCGTCTTCCCACTGTCCTTTTGATAGTAGATCCTGCAGTCTCACAGCCTCGGTGCAGAGATAATCAATTACAAGACAAGGATCCATGGACGGCATGGAGAAAACTTGTAAGACATTTTATTCCATGACGATTGTCAAAACCTTCAATGGAGAAGACATTACTGCCCACCGGCAGAAACTTTTCACAGATTTCGAAGTCAATTCTAGGATGCTCGTCGAGCCTTCATCACAGTTATTGTATTGTTAGAAATTAAACACATTAGCCAAAAAATACTCAATACTGTTATAAAATACAGTTTATTTGACCTTAAAAGGCCACTGTACCTTAGAGGGGCTGTCTGCCTATGGGGACATTTTTAATTACCGTCAATACGTGTATTTGAGGCTAAAAATGATTTTTGCTATTGGATTTCATTCAAAAGTTTTCCAGCTATAGCTTTGATTTTGTGCTGTCTATAGAATGAGTGTACTGAGAATCCCTCAGTGAGCTCGTTCTGTTAATCTTAAAGACTTAAAGAAGAGTTTGTAGATCTCATCTCTAACTTTTTCTGGGCGCCACTCAGCTTAATGATGACCACAGACCCCCATCAAAGGCTAATGCGCAGGGAGACAAAGAATCTGTAAAAACCTAAGGCTACGATCCCTCAATTAATATTTGTTGAGATTTTTTACACTGCATATTTTCGAAAAAATACAAATAACGGTAATAGATAGATACGCGTAATAGATAGATAGATAATAGATTGATAAATGATAGACAGTTACACGTTTTTACCAGGGTAATTCGATTTGCAAAGAAGTTATTCTTAGCGGACTTAATGACCTTTATTACGCTCTGCCGTCTCTCCAGATCCCAGAGAATAATAAACGTAATGTGTCAAAAATTATGAAAATCCTAATACTCGCCTCACTGCTCCTCTCCGACCCTTCTGGTCATCACCGCCATCTGTCCGGTATTTATTGCATCCTCAGATCGGCAGCGCTGAATTGGGCCTCTACTAGAAAGGCGATCTGATGCTTTGTGATACAGAGTGACTACAAGGAGTTAACAGATGACAGATAGCAGTACCCCCAGACAGCCCCATTCACTGTAATGGGGGGCACTTGGCTTCTGTTTGGGTAGCACGCTGCGCCTTTACATCCTGGTAAAAATAACAGAACATGTGACGAATCATCGTAACTGATCGGTTGACGCAAGTGTGACCCTGACTAGTACGGTGTCATTACACGAGTCTGTTATAATCGGCGGCTCGGTGCAGCGATCACCGGCAGGGATTTGCGGCAGGAGGATTCAGTCTCTGGATTGTGGGCCGCTGGCTCGTCATAAACTGGTTGCTATGGTTTAATAGATTTCTTGTGATTAATAGATTTAACGAGATAAAGTCTTAAATATGATCTGAAATTAGATCACGGTTGCTAAGCGAAGCTATAATATTGTCAGGGCGTCTAATTACTTGGAGCAAAATCACATTTCAGGAGAGAGCAGCCCGGATCCTGCCAAACCTGGAGATAATCACCGCACACTGGGGAGGCAAGAGATACAGATATTGGGGTACAGGATAATGACAACGACACTCGGGGTACAGGATAATGACACTGACACTCGGGGTACAGGATAGTGACACTGACACTCGGAGTACCTGATAATAACGCCGACACTCTGGGTACAGGAAAATGACGCAGACACTCGGGGTACAGGATAATGACACTGACACTCGGGGTACAGGATAATGACGCTGACACTCAGCGTACAGGATAATGACACTGACACTCGGGGTACAGGATAATGACGCTGACACTCAGCATACAGGATAATGACGCTGACACTCAGCGTACAGGATAATGACAACGACACTCGGGGTACACCACTGACACTCGGGGTACAGGTTGATGACACTGACACTCGGGGTACAGGATACTGACACTCGGGGTACAGGTTGATGACACTGGGTACAGGACACTGACATTTGGGGTACAGGTTGATGACACTGACACTCGGGGTACAGGATACTGACACTTGGGGTACAGGATACTGACACTCGGGGTACAGGTTGATGACACTGGGTACAGGATACTGACACTCGGGGTACAGGATACTGACACTCGGGGTACAGGTTGATGACACTCGGGGTACAGGATAATGACACTGACACTCAGGGTACAGGTTGATGACACTGACACTCGGGGTACAGGATACCGACACTCGGGATACAGGATACTGACACTCGGGGTACAGGATACTGACACTCGGGGTACAGGTTGATGACACTGACACTCGGGGTACAGGATACTGACACTCGGGGTACAGGTTGATGACACTGACACTCGGGGTACAGGATACTGACACTCGGGATACAGGATACTGACACTCGGGGTACAGGTTGATGACACTCTGGGTACATGATAATGACACTGACACTCGGGGTACAGGTTGATGACACTGACACTCGGGGTACAGGTTGATGACACTGACACTCGGGGTACAGGATACTGACACTCGGGGTACAGGATACTGACACTCGGGGTACAGGATATTGACACTCGGGGTACGGGTTGATGACACGCTGACATCTGCCCCTGATCATACACAGGGTCTGTTTGCTCTAGCACAGGACGGATGCGCCTCTTGAGCTCGGCGGCTCTGGATTTCATATTCAAACTCCAGGGATCCGGATTTACATAGCGCGCGAGCGTCCGTCTGGACAATTCAAATTAGTTTCCATCGCTGAGGTATTTTTTTCCATTCTTAGCTAAAGGATTTATCCAAATTGACCTCAGTTCTGAGAGCAGGAAAAACTCCGCAGCCGCGAGATTTATGTCAAAGAGATGAAGAAGAGCGGCCGAACTGTGCGAAAATGCGGGGATCACCCCTGGAATAAAGAACATGTGGATCCTCGTATCTTCTCCACAAATTTTCAGCCATTTTGTTTTAAGTAATAAAAGGGCTTCCCCAGCTTTCTGCCACTCCTGAATGGCAGCGTCGATGTGTCGTGGGATCACTAAGTCAATTTACTGTTTGGAGCCTAAAAAAACTGGGGGGAGACATAACCCCTCCGTGAGCGGCCATAGCCACCAACATTCACATTGGTTTTATAGGGACCCCAAAAATCAGTCATTTGTAGGAGATTTTGACGAATAAATACAGGTCCTTCTCAAAAAATTAGCATATAGTGCTAAATTTCATTATTTTCCATAATGTAATGATTAAAATTAAACTTTCATATATTTTAGATTCATTACACACCAACTGAAATTTTTCAGGTCTTTTATTGTTTTAATACTGATGATTTTGGCATACAGCTCATGAAAACCCAAAAATCCTGTCTCAAAAAATTAGCATATTTCATCTGTCCAATAAAATAAAAGTGTTTAAAACAAAATAAAAAAAAAACCATCAAATAATAAAGTTCAGTTATGCACTCAATACTTGGTCGGGAATCCTTTTGCAGAAATGACTGCTTCAATGCGGCGTGGCATGGAGGCAATCAGCCTGTGACACTGCTGAGGTGTTATGGAGGCCGAGGATGCTTTGATAGCGGCCTTAAGCTCATCCAGAGTGTTGGGTCTTGCGTCTCTCAACTTTCTCTTCACAATATCCCACAGATTCTCTATGGGGTTCAGGTCAGGAGAGTTGGCAGGCCAATTGAGCACAGTAATACCATGGTCAGTAAACCATTTACCAGTGGTTTTGGCACTGTGAGCAGGTGCCAGGTCGTGCTGAAAAATGAAATCTTCATCTCCATAAAGCATTTCAGCTGATGGAAGCATGAAGTGCTCCAAAATCTCCTGATAGCTAGCTGCATTGACCCTGCCCTTGATGAAACACAGTGGACCAACACCAGCAGCTGACATGGCACCCCACACCATCACTGACTGTGGGTACTTGACACTGGACTTCAGGCATTTTGGCATTTCCTTCTCCCCAGTCTTCCTCCAGACTCTGGCACCTTGATTTCCGAATGACATGCAAAATTTGCTTTCATCAGAAAAAAGTACTTGGGACCACTTAGCAACAGTCCAGTGCTGCTTCTCTGTAGCCCAGTGCTGCTTCTCTGTTTCTGGTTCAAAAGTGGCTTTACCTGGGGAATGCGGCACCTGTAGCCCATTTCCTGCACACGCCTGTGCACGGTGGCTCTGGATGTTTCTACTCCAGACTCAGTCCACTGCTTCCGCAGGTCCCCCAAGGTCTGGAATCGGTCCTTCTCCACAATCTTCCTCAGGGTCCGGTCACCTCTTCTCGTTGTACAGCGTTTTCTGCCACATTGTTTCCTTCCAACAGACTTCCCATTGAGGTGCCTTGATACAGCACTCTGGGAACAGCCTAATTGTTCAGAAATTTCTTTCTGGGTCTTACCCTCTTGCTTGAGGGTGTCAATGATGGCCTTCTGGACATCAGTCAGGTCGGCAGTCTTACCCATGATGGCGGTTTTGAGTAATGAACCAGGCAGGGAGTTTTTAAAAGCCTCAGGAATCTTTTGCATGTGTTTAGAGTTAATTAGTTGATTCAGAAGATTAGGGTAATAGCTCGTTTAGAGAACCTTTTCTTGATATGCTAATTTTTTGAGACAGGATTTTTGGGTTTTCATGAGCTGTATGCCAAAATCATCAGTATTAAAACAATAAAAGACCTGAAAAATTTCAGTTGGTGTGTAATGAATCTAAAATATATGAAAGTTTAATTTTAATCATTACATTATGGAAAATAATGAAATTTAGCACTATATGCTAATTTTTTGAGAAGGACCTGTAATGGACTAACAGTTTGCAAGATTTTTCTTCCATAAATCTTGTTTTACAATATATCAGTATTTTTAGGATAATGAACTGCACACATAGAACTACAAATAAATCACTAAACCCATCAATGGGGGCAGATTAATAAAACTGTCTATAATAAAGAGTGTCTTTGTTGCCCATAGCAACCAATCACAGCGCAGCTTTCATTTTTTAAGAGCAGATTACAAAATGAAAGCTGTGCTGTGATTGGTTGCTATGAGACCATTTTTCTTTCAGTTTCATAAATCTGCATTAGATTCCCCAACCCGAAATTAAAAAATTCAATTGACTCCTTTGATGGGAGAAAAGCAAGGGCCCAAAGACCCTTCCAGACCCTGAGAATTTTTTGTTTTTGCACTTTTAATTTTTCCCCCTTTTCTTCCAAGAGACATAACTTTTTTTTATTAGTGATAGGCGAATGTGCTGGGATCAGGTGTTATCTGTGCATGCTCGGGTCCTAACCGAGTGTCTTCGACGTGCTTGAAAAACGTGTGACTCCCCGCGGCTGCATGTCTCGCGGATGTTCGACAGCAGCATCACATGCAGGGATTGCCTCTTTGTTAGTTCCCTATTAATTTTATCATTTCATAGATCGGACATTCCCGGACTCATCGATACCAACTATGTTTACATTTTTATTTATTTTTGGATTGGTAAAATGATGAGTGAATTGAATTTTCATGTTTTTTTAAATTTTTAAACATATTTTTCAACTTTTCTTTTATTACTTTTTATCTGCTTTTTTTTTAGTCCCCTTGATCTGTTATCACTTGTACCATATAGTAATAATAATAAGTATGTCAATATCACAATCTGCTGCGTAGCCTGTGGTCTGTCTTCATAGGTGTACCAAGATGGCGTCCGTTTCTCTCTTGAAAAGGTAAGCCGTGCCAGATGTGAATGGGCAGCGCTGTCTCTAGAGCTGTCATCGAGACGTGCCATCGGTCACCTTACCTGTACAGTTATGTTACTGTGTAAGTCATGGACCGCCATTTTTCATGTTATCGCTGGCGCCCCCTTCTGGTGGTGCTGTATACTGCAGTTTGTTCTCTTTTTATTAAATTTAAGCAGAATGAACGTGTTTTTGTTTTTTCCTTTCATGTTTCTATTGCGGGGATGTTCCTGTCAGCGTCCGGAAGGCCTTCATTGCCGGAGATAATGTTGTTTGATCACCATTATTATTTAAAGTTCTGAAGTTAACACAGGAAGCCGACGCCATGAGGTTGTCAGCAGTCGTCCGGGGAGGATGAAAAAGGAGGAAATTCTAAGTTATTAAAATCAAACTCTAAACAGAAAGGTGTCACCCCACCCCCCCGTGTCTATAGTGCTGGGATCTGGGCCCCGTGGCATTGGATCTGTTTAGAGGCTGTGGTAGATCGGCTCACTCAGCTGTATACGGAGGGAGACACCGGGACACTGTCTCTTTAACTCCTTCCCTGGTTTATTAGGTATATGCGGTATAAACCGTGGTGAAGTAAAAATAAACACGGCCCTTTGGGTAAAACAGGAAAACAAAGCAAAATGGTGCATCACAGTCCATACGTCTGCGGGGATCCGGCCGCTCAGGGTTAGCAAAAACATGTAAGGGGTTACAGAGACTGACCTATGCCCCAATCACGTCCCGTTAACTATTGATAACTGAATGTTCTAATCTGAATATATGTATGTAT
>VIAB01014367.1:54407-66963 GCA_009801035.1 Oophaga pumilio | reverse complement strand
GGTCTCTCTCTGAATGGAGACTGCACAGGTCAGCTAGGAAAGCTTAGAAGTCTGTGTGTTGAAGCTGCAGACTAAACATGGTGGAAGCTGTAGCCTGTTCAGTGTGCATGGAGTTGAACACTTCTGTTTGGCGCTGGAAGGTGCTGGAGTTCAGGCTGAAGGTGATACTGAGACTTGAAGAGGACTGTACCTCTTCTTTCTGTAACTTTAGCTCTGGGAAAAAGGAGTCTAATCTGTTTGGGTGAGCCCGCACTGACATATGTGCCTGCTGAAGGAACTGTTTATTTGCTGTGATACCTTTGTGCCCAGAAGAGGCTGTTTTTTTCTTTTGAATTCCTTGGAGTTTTATGAAAGCAATAAAACTGCACCTGTTTGGGCCAAACTGCATTGCCTGTGTGAACGCGTCCTAATGCCTACCTGAAAGTGTGAATTCCTACCGTGGGTATTATTACTTTAAAGAGAGCACTAAGAAGGCATTATTATTTTTTTAAGGGCACATTATTATTTTTTAAACGGGCATTAGGAGGGCATAATTACTTTTAAGAGGGCAGTATGGAAGCACTATTCTATGTCTGTTTAGTCACAGCATTATCATCCCACTATAACGAGGGTGCGTCTTTGCAGTTGTAAACATGCGTTACGTGGGATGGGGGTCCACTCATATATTTTGTCCTTCCTGTACTGAACCCCTAGTTACGCCTCTGCCCCTTATATATGGATTTTAAATCTCAATATTTGCATTTTATATATATATTACATAAATAAATTATAGCTCCAAGAAAAACCTAACAATAAATTTAGTATGCAAAAATCCTAAAGTCATTCAAGTCATACTCGCGGCGGTCTGAAAAGCATGCGTCTGGGCTATTGTTTGCATTGAAGGACTTGAATATATTTATTGGACTAAACAAATAATTATTCTACAAGACTAATGAGGGGTAGACTAATTCCTTTTGACACCACGCCGGAGCACACTACTGTGAAAACTTTGTATAACTAAGCTTACGTTTCTACTTCCTGGACCCCTGTGAGTATAAACAGAGGAGGATAAATTGAATTTCCAGCCTGCAGTTCACCCAGGACCTTCTCCATTACTTTAATCAAATGCTCATTCAGCAATTCTACTATTCTTGTTTTTCGAGGGTTTTATTTTTACATCAGTTCAGCTATAATGATGCCACATTTTACATATATATATTTTACTACTAAAAACTTTATTTTTTGCTCTATAATATAACTTCATGCTTGCTTATATTTTGCAAGACAAGCCGTACAGTAGTGTTTATTACCATAATTTTGGCATTTGAAAAGATGTTCTGATCTCTTTTTATTGCATTTTTTGGGGAGGTGAAAGGACCATAAAAACAGCGAATCGGCCATTTTTTTTCTGTTTCACTACTTGATATAAATATTTTAATATTTTATTATTTTAAACATTTATGCATTCAGGGATATGAAATATTATTTTTTTTACTTCTTACACTTTGGATAAAGAGGGTGATTTAAGATTTAGACTATTTGGACTTTTTTATACATTTTCTAAAAATGTATATATCTTTAATTTTTTAATTCTTTTTATTAGACCCCTTAGGTAATTTGAACCTGAATGGGCTGATAAATTATATAATACACTGAAATACTGTAGTATTGCAGTATGTTGCATAATTGCCTACCTCTGATGAAGCCTTGATGAAGCTCTGCCTTTGCCTGGGCTTCAAAGGGGTGTGCAAGCAAAGCAGACATGGAGACCTTCAGTAGCTTCCAGCTGCCATGACAATACCATTTGCACACTGCAATTGTGTTGCACAGGGTAGCAAACACCAACTAAAGGGACCAAAGCTACTGGCATCCAAAAAGGCACAATTGCCATGGCAGCTAGTGGCCTACTATGGGACCCCATGTCTGCCATGTTTGTATATCTATGAAGCCAAGGCTATCCATGTTCTGTGAATGTCACCAAGAGGTTAAATGCAGGTGGTTTAGCACTTGATTGTGACGGTGATGGATGTGGACACACTGCGCCATTGGCAGAGCTTACCCTGAAGGGGCATGACTAAGTATTTACCAGGACTTCACTAGAGCCTCTGATGGTGAGGATAGGTTTGGGTCATCAGGGTGCTGTACCTACAGCAGCTGACCTGTGGGTCAAGGTAGAAATGCGAGACACCGAGGATGAAGACAGAGACCTGGTCAGATAGTCTGAGCTTGGGGCGAGCAGCACAGGTTCAAAATAAGAAGTTGGGGTCAGGAGCGGAGAGTTCAGACAAAAATGGGTAAACAATCAGGGTCAGTAACAGGAGAGTCAAAAAATAATGCACCTAGACAGGAAACTAGAGACTAACTGCAACAGAAGATAAGTTCAGGCAAGGTGTGGAAGGAGGAGCTGCCTAATATATAATTTGCTAGCAGGGGATAGGCTAGGGAAAGAAAACTCTGCATGACACAACAGGTTAAATTTCTGTTGAGACTGGTTTCACCTCTGTATAGCCAGGTGGAGACTCTACAACAACAGGGGAATGCAGCAGTGCTGGGAGTTCTGTAAGAGGCAGTTCAGCTCGCTGGCCTGACATTGGGTGGAGCAGAGCGGTGAACACAGTGAGTAGGATGGCACCGAGAAAGCATTCTTCCTGAACTCTCCCCATCTACCTACTTGCTCTGTTTGGCTGGTCATTTGTGTGTATGCATGAGAAGGGAATAAGTCTCTGCCAGACATCTTTGGCGATGGCTTCTCTTCCCTCAGAACAAGTTAGGGTGATCAATGAGTGGAACAGGCTGCCACGAGAGAGGTGGTGAGTTCTACTTCAATGGAAGTCTTCAAACAGAGGCTGGACAGATATCTGTCTGGGATGATTTCGAGAATCCTGCTTTGAGCAGGGGGTTGGACCAGATGACCCAGGAGGTCCCTTCCAACTCTACCATTCTATGATTCTATGATTCTAAGATGATTGGGTGTTGAAAGTCAAATGCCCAATTCTTTCCAAAAATACACCTGGAGAGGAGTAGAACCACACATGCACAATGTACATCCTGCTGAAATTTTCCAATGTCTCAAAGTGGCGATTCACATCTGCCATAGGTGGAGTGTAATTTGGCTTCTGAATCCTATAATGCTATGTAGTTAGAGTAGTCTTTGATCTTGATAAACTGGCCCTGTTTTTTTCATATCCTGATACAAAAAGTACAAGGATGTATGTTATAAACCATCATGATTTAATATCCGCTCCTCTGTTGAACTTTCCCAGTAATTAATGTAAGACTGCTGTGGGGGATTCTTGGAGGCTGGCAGTCATTGTCACCACTAAGAAGAGCCCAAGCGACACACATTGTACTAATCTCACATGCTTGTGGCTTTGGATACTAATATCTCCATAAAGTCTTTGAGTGTGCAGTCTTCTGATGTCTCCTATTTCTGGTTTGAGACAATTAAAATGACTTTGGCAGACTCATTGAAAGTGCGCCAACCTGCTTTCCATCTTGATACGATTTTATGTCATGTGTGCGGTTTTCGATATTCCGTGTGCTCATAGAGATTAAATTCAGCATTGAGCAAAAAGGAAGTATGGCTGGCATTCGTGGTGCTTCACATCCACTCCTGCCTCTCCTCGATCTGAGCATTAAAGAGGTCCTAGCGTCTTAGTTAGAGTTTGCTGGGAACTAGTGAGGAGCAAATCTTTTGAAATTTGAATTTGTTAACTTTGCCGAATTTTGCCTGAAAATTTGATTCACAATGAATCGATTTGCCATTAATCGAAAGCGCTCCAATTGCCGTGAAAATATATAAGACACTCTGACTCTCCTATCACACTCTCCTCATCAAGTAAACCTGTATTATTCTCTTCTTCTTCTCAATCTTCTAACTCTCTTCACTGCTGTACAGTTTCTTCATTGATTTTTGGATTTTTCCTGCTCTCTCTACAGCTAAGCCCTGAGCTGTGACGTCTTCTCACTATCCAGATTTACCACTAAATGGCTGCTGCATTTCCAACTTCTGCTTTTATACACGTTAGGTCCCACTTTATTGGCTGTTCTATGCCATGTGACCCTTCTCTGGCTCATGCAATCTTTTGCAGTGTGTAAAATGGTGGCCGCAATTTTTGGTGATTCATGCCAAGCAAATTGCTGCTTGAATTTGTCAGTTTTCACAAATTTCTAAAAATACGATCCCCAGTCATTTGAGAATGAGAGGATGCTTCACTTTACACAGTACAGCGACACTCTGCCCACCTGTCTGTGCAGAGAATTACACTCGGCCCCATTCCCACCCTGCTTAGAAAGGTGCAGTCCACTTCAGCAACTTTATCCTCATGATCGGTGCTGTTTCCAGAGGTCAGACTCACAGTGACAATTAAATTATGGTTTATCCAAGTGATGGGCATACCCCATGGTTTTCAAGATGTCTAAGATCTATTGTTAATTACTGCTAATGGAGACATTCTATCATGGCTATTTCATGGACGCATAGGAACATGGCTTGTTTCAAGATGCAATTCTGATTTCTGTTCTGTACCTATGAGGTCATCATATTGCTGGAAGCAGAAATCTTAAAAATAACATATAATTGATGCAGAACATATATTACAAAATTGTACATATCTTCAAAACATAAAAAGTATATGCACATACTATAATGACCCCATACACGATATACAGGGCTATGTAAGTGCATAACATAATAATAGTTCATTTCAGCCTTCAAGGAAGAAAAGTATCAAATGCCCATGATAACCATTGAGGTGACTTCTTTTATTTCTAGTCAGTCTTGGAAAAATGAGGTCGGTCATTCTGGAAGGAGCAAGCGTCATTTGCTCACTGTTAATACAGATTGAGCAAATGACGATCACTTTGTGGCTTCCATCATCTGCAAATTAAAGATCATTCAAACAAGACAAAATTATCAATCAAAGCACTGAACTAAGTGAAATATAACTAATACAGTATGGAAAGTTTCTACTGCTTGACCTCTTTTTACTTCCTAGGAACAAGGAGCCATGAGGACCACCTTCATCCACATACAACTTCTTCTAAACTGTTATTTAATATAACAGGTCAGTGGTATCATGACCCAGTTACAAAAAAGATGTAAAAATACTTCACCACCAATGCATGTAACCACCAATAGTCTGAATTACTTTGTGATCCGGCCAATCATAAAGTTGACAGTTGGGGCACGAGACTTGACCCTAAATAAGCAAAGCTCCGGATATCCGCTAAGAGCCCTTTACTGTCATTGTATATTTGGATGTAGACACATTGAGCGATGACACAGACGTCAATTTCACAGAGGAAACATATTGCTTCCTTTGGAAAAAATAGTCAAAGTATCATGAAAATCATTAGTCTATACTTCATGTAATTCTCTTTCCAAAATGAAAATTGAAAATGATCTGTCAGTTCTCACATGTTTGTTTTGGCAAATTCTTCTATTTTCCATAAACTATTTCTGAATTTAGAATTTCTTAATTCTGAAGCATTTTTTTTTACTTTAAAGTCTGTGTTATTCCATTCCTGTTATTCCTCCTAAAAATGTATGACTTAATTGACAACTGGGTGTTATTATTTTCCTCGATAAAAGGGCGTGTCTCTACAGTGTGGCATGGACATCACTGATTGGACAGTGTTGGTAGATGCAGGGACACACCACTCATTGGTAACGCCCAGTTGTAATTTATTCATTTTCAGGAGAAATAACAGAGGAACTGCATAATAGAGTTTTCAGAAATGTTGGGTATTTTCTGGGTAATTCAAGTATTTATTAAAGAGACAGAAGCCTGACAGGTCCTCTTAAAGGTCCAGTACAGAGTTCTAGATTATATTGGTAACACAGTCTGATTTACTTGCATTTGCAATCAGTTTGGTTAGGGAGAAATATTGTGAATTTCACAACAATAGTGTCATTCCTTGGTTACAGGACTCAATCCAGTGACCTTTTGCTGCGTGGTCTGATTTCCTGTCTGGTGAGCCACAGCCCTATTTGTCTCTGTCCAAATGCTGATGGTTCCTTTGTCCTTGTGTGAAGAGGCCAGGGTGGTAGTAAGGGCAAGGAGCGGCTGCGTCACTACACCCTGGTTCCCCACAAAGGAAACAAAAAGTAGAACGCTCACTTTAGATTCTATGGTTCCTTCTGCTTCAGCCATCTCGAATCCAGATTCCCAGTTCTCACAAACAACTCCAGAATCCATGTCCATGCTTAAGGCCTCTTTCACACATCCAGTGTGCGCCTGACGGCGCCCCCGGCATTTAGCCGCAGCGCCGCATCAGAAAACCTGATGCGCCGCTTGCGTTTTTTTTTGCATTGACTTGCATTAGCGCCGGATGGCGCCGCATGTCAATGCGTCGTATGCGATTTTGTCCGGATGCGGCGGAAATGTACATTCCGACGGCCGGACAAAACGCAGCATGTAACGTTTTTTTTTTTTTGCCGGATTCCCCTGATGTCTCCGGGCATCAGAAACCATCCGGCAAAAAAACGCATGCGGCGCATGCGGCGCATCAGGTTTTCTGATGCGGCGCTGCGGCTAAATGCCGGGGGCGCCGTCAGGCGCACACCGGATGTGTGAAAGAGGCCTAACAGTTAAACTTTACTGAGCAACAGGGTTCTTACAGATGCAATGACATTCCTGGGCTTTCCCTGGCAATCTCTGCTTCTTCTGGCAATCTCTGCCTCGCTGGACAATCCCTGTCCCATCTGACAATCACTGTCTCTCCCGGCAATCTCTGCCCCGCTGGATAATTTCTGTCCCTTCTGACGTCCATGCCTTTAGGTCTACCAGATTCTTCCCTTTCCCCTTGATCAGTTTCAATAGTCTCAGCTTCACCTAATCCCGGCCATAGGCCCTGGATCCTCCTTGGAATGGTTACCGTTTAAGTTGGTGACCATTTGCATACTGCCCAGCTTGGGGTTCCTTCTTGCCTTAGCAACTTCACCCCCACAGCTATCAGACTGTCCTCTTTTACTGCTGCATCATTACTCCTCTGTAACCAGGAAGTCCAATCACTATATCCTACTGCTCTACACTACATCCATCTGTAGCTCCTCCCAGTCTGGAAAACCTCTTATGCTATCTATACCTCTTCTAAGACTCTCATTCACTATCTCTATGGTGCCCCACTATTCTATGCCCATTATTGTCCTATGCTACTGCTACCTTCTATCCTGTTCTATCCCTGATCCTATACACAACTCATGTCAAGCACATCCACATTACAATAATAGTGAATGAATACATTAACAGTCATAAACACTATGGAACCACACACATTTATTGTGAATACTGTTTAAAGAGGGTGAGGCATATGACGGCCTGTGTCACCTCCTTACACTTGTGTAAAGTGGTGCTGGGCAGTATTCGTGGACAAGGTACTCATCTGTTGCACCTCGGAACGTTAAATGAAGGTGGCCATCCTGGCTAGCTGTGTGACTTCACCTTATCCCCTCTGTTATCCACTCCCACTCCGGGCTAGTCTCAAACTTTAACTCTAACACTCCCTACCTTCTGGCAATACACCAATAACGCACATTACAATGCACATTTTACATTCCAATTCATCATAACAATACATGTCTTCAAGGGAGAATGCGGACAATATGTCCATCTCTTTACAATTGCTTTCCTTTTCTTGATTTGCTACACTTCAGGTGGTTTCCATCTTCTCTTTTGGTTCTGTCCTATCACATTTGGCTTTATATAATCACATGTCACTGACTTTTTATACTACTATGAACAGTGGCATGTACCAGTTTGGGCACCCATGGTCAAAATTACTTTTATTGTGAACCGTTAATTGAAGATGAAATGATCTCTAAAAGGCCTAAAGTTAAAGATGACACATTTCCTTAGTATTTTAGGAAAAAAAATATTGTAATTTTTTACATTTTAAAAATTACAAAAAGGAAAATGGGTCAATGGAAAAGTTTGTGTACCCTTGGAGATTTATGTGCTCAGATAACTTTGACCAAAGTTTCAGAACTTAATTAGCTTGTTGGGGTTATGGCTTGTTCACGATCATCGTTTGGAAAGGCCGGGTGATGCAAAATTCCCAACTTTATAAAAACACAGCCTCCTCTAACCTTGTGACAAAAAACAGCCACCATGGGTTCTTCCAAGCTCTAAACATTCCGAAAATGGTGGAGGCCCACAAAGCAGAAGAAGGCTATAACATGATGGAATTATTTTTTGAGTTCTATATATTGTCAGTTCAGGCGATTAATATAGTGTCAGAGATTCTATGTAGATTGGTAACTACAAATATATTTTTTCACTTAAGTCCATCTTGACAGTGTGCACGCCTCCTCATGCATTTGCTTTCTGCTTCTGATGTTACCAATCATCACCATTCAGGTGACTACAACTAAATTGCAGTCCATGGACAAGTATCGCTATTTCTAGGACAAAAAAAAAGACAAAATAACAGATCCTTTCATCTAATCCCAAAAATCCAACTTTAATTGCCAATTAAGAACAGTTGGAAGGACAGAAAAAGCTGTACTACAGACTGACAGGGATTTGTCCAGAATTGCAATTGAAAAGGAATTATGGGTAATTTTGTTCTTAATTTTTTAATACAGAACATTTTAACGATTAACTAAATTAGTAAAATACTGCGCTTGTGCACTTTTAGATTTTATGTTTCACTGCCTTATTTTTTGTTAGGTCCATAAGGTTCTTTCTTCATGTTCTTTAATGTGGAACTCAAGTATAATATTCTGTATGTTTAGTCTATACTGGTTATGAGAATAATGTCTATACATCAAAAAGAAATCAAATGTTACAGTTTTAACGGAAAAATAATATAAAATGTCTTTTAAAGGAGTGGGTTGCTCTTATTCAACAAGCCCCCCAGCAAGTAAGTGATCGATCCTGATGACTGAAATCACCACTAACAACCTTCATTGTAAGTTAAGGACTTACAGGACTCGGCAAAATTTTTACTCTGTAACTCATCTTAAATGTGGACAGTCGTGGCCAAAAGGTTGGAGACCAACACAAATTTTGGTTTTCACAAAGCTCGCTGCTTCAGTAGATTTTTTAGTCATGTTCTTATGATTACTGAAGTACAGTTATCAGCACTTAATACATTTTTACACTTTTATCAACACAGGTGTCAAGTTTATGAAAAGACTCAAGATTTACAGTAATGACTTATTTTTCAAGACTTCTGGTCTTCACCTAGTCAGTTGGATATCAGTTTCTGGGCCAAACCCTGGCTGATGACAGCTCTTTCTTGACTAATCAGTGTTTGGAGTTTATCACAGTTTTGTTAGTCCTCACACTTTTTGAAAATTGACCACAGGTTCTTGAAAAGTTTTAGAGGTTTAGATCCCATTATTTATTCATTACCGTATTTTAGTCAAAATTATGAATGAGCACCCTCCATGGGATGAAAACCCCTCGTAAATGAATGGTTGCTTTACTGTTGGCATGACACAGGACTCATGGTAGCGCTCACCTTATCATGTCAAGCCAATCATTCTTCCATATGTTTCAAACAGTCTGAAGGGGGCTTCATCAGAGAAAATAACTTTCCCCCGTCCTCTGCAGTTCAATCCATGTTCTTTCTGCAGAATATCAGTCTGTACTTGATGATTTCTTTGGAGAGAAGTGGCTTCTTTTTTGTCCTTCTTGACACCACTCCAAACTCCAAAAGCCTTCGACTCATCTGCATAGAGATGCACTGACACCTGCCTGCTGCCATTCCTGGGCAAGCTCAGCGCTGGTGTTGAACCAATCCCATAGCTGAATCCTGTTTAGAAGACTTTATTGGCACTTGCTGGACTTTCTTGGGAGCTTTGAAGCTTTCTTCATAGCATTGCATCCTCTCTTTGAATTTCTAGATGATCCGATAAATGGTTGATTTGCATTTGCAATTAATCTGATCACTCTTCATAACATTCTAGAGCATTGTTTCCCAAACCCCAGTCCTCACTTCCCCTAACAGATCATGTTTTCAGAATTTCTTTAGTATTGAACAGGTGATGGAATTATTATCAAGGCATAAGAAATTTCTAAAAGTTCTCTCACCTATGTAACACTAAAGAAATCCTACGAAGCTGATCTGTTGGGGACCCTGAGGACTGGAGTTTGGGAAGCACTGATCTAGCATTAATAGAAATTGCAACTATAAAACCTAAAGCAACAAACTTTGTGAAAACCAAAATTTGTATCAGTCTCAAAACTTTTGGTCATAACTATTTGTTATGGTGTGTAATTGTGTTAAAAT
Organism: Oophaga pumilio; assembly: GCA_009801035.1. NCBI lineage: Eukaryota > Metazoa > Chordata > Amphibia > Anura > Dendrobatidae > Oophaga > Oophaga pumilio. The sequence continues at coordinate 56,745 of VIAB01014367.1, read as the reverse complement.
GCATATTGATCATCATCTTTCCCAGTGTCCGACACCATTCTGGTCCTCTTCTGGCTCTTATGACCTGAAATCAGACTAGACAGCTTACACAGAGGTTTGTGTGAAGCAGAAGTCGCTTTGTGAATGTTGTCATTGTGTCTTTGACCTGCACTGAGAAAGCAGCTATTTCTCCGGTTAGTAGGCCACTGGAAAATGGTGATCAGTAAGTTTTTTAATATACTTACACAGCATTACATACATAACTAGGAGGCATTATGGAATAAAGATTTTACTGAAACTTCTTCTTTAACTGTTTAGTGAGTCATCTAGAGTTCCATCGTGATGCATCTGTCGATGAAATGTCCCGATTAGGATCCTCAATTTATTTTCTCTATGTTTATAATGTATCCAGAAAAAGATTTATTTACATACAGTATTTTATTCCGTTGTAACATACTAACTATTCCACATGTGCAGCCGCACAGGGTCCCATGTTAGATAGCTGGTTTAAATGATGTACTGCTGTCTCAAAGCAATCACTGTTCCCTGTCCTCTCTGCAGCATGTTTCATCATCCCTCTCCTCTGACAACACAGTACATAAAAGCAAGTCCTGCGCAAATGTGATAAAATGGCCCCTGTCACATAATTTAAACTGCAGCCCATACTAGTTACATGTCAGGATTGGTTACAGTCTAAAGAAATACAGCATGAGAAATTAGTCTCAACTGACAGAAGAGCAATATCATAAACATGCATGCCTCAGTAAATTGCCACAATAGGGCTTTGACATGAGCAAGAAGATTTATTTTTGCCTAAAGAGTACGAAGGATCAGTCACTGAAGATATTTCTTTTTCCTCATGTCACAGTCCTGTTGCATCAGGTCACTGAACTATGATAACGCTCTTCTGTTGGTTGAGAGAAAGGTTTCAAACTGTGTTTGTTCAGATTGCAACCCATCCTGACATGTGCCTAGGATGGGATGCAGTTTGAAATATGTGACAGGGGACATTTCTTCACATTCTTGGAGAACCCTTTTAAGGAATGGATCAGAAATATTACAGACACAGTTTTCATCCTTTTAATGTATTGCAATAATCACATTAGATTTCACTGTGCTCTTACAATTGCTCATTTTACCTTTCTACCCAGTTAATTCTTCACTTTTTCATTCGTTGTCTCATCACATGGTTAAAAACTGACTAGCTGAATCCTTCTACGATCTATGTAGAAACAGAAGGTCATTTTTCCCTGCATGACTCATGAGTCACTGCAAAAGTTCCTGGCAGGGGGGGAGTAGATTTCAGCTGGGTCAGAAGTTGATGAGGGGAATGAGTTTTGCAGGGAAAAAGAGACTCCCAATTTCCACATAGACCAGAGAAAAAAGAAGAATTTACTGGTTAGAAAGGCAAAATTAGCAATTTATTGTAAGTACACAGTGCTATATAATATGATGGCTGCAATATACTAAGAGGATAAAAACTTTGATGGGAGGAGGAGGAAGAGGAGGAGGAGGAGGAGTGCTTCTTTAACAGTAAGGCTGCTTTCACACATCAGTCTTTTGACGTCAGGCGCGATCCGGCGTGTTTTTAAAAAAACGCATCCGGTACCGGATGCGTTTTTTTACCATTGACTTTCATTAGCGTCGGATCGCGCCTGATGTCATTGCGTTGCATCCGTTTTTGGCCGGATCCGTCGGAAATGTACATTCCGGCGGCCGGACAAGACGCTGGCTGCAACGTTTTTTTTTTTTTCCGGAGCCGCCTGATAGTGCCTGAATCGGCGCTTCAGGTGGCCGGAAACAATGCAAATCTATGGAACCGGACCAGTCTTTTGACAAATCCGTCAGAAAACTGATCCGTAAACCAAGGTCTCTCTCTCTCTCTCTCTCTCCTCGGTCCAGACATTGGTACCTGCATTTTCAACATGGAAATTTTATCTTACCTGGTTGAAAAGGTCAGGACGGATCCGGCAAGAAAACTGATCAGTTGCATCAGTTTTTTTAAAATCAGCGCCGGATCCGTCCTATCAGGCATAGGACGGATTATGTCTGACATAAAAAGACTGATGTGTGAAAGCAGCCTAAGTCACATGCTGCACTATTATATATGAGAATTTTCTCTAATTAACTATCTAAATAGCATTCTTCTTGGCAAAAATTTTGCACTGATAGAGGTATTTATATATACCAGTACATCTCTCCAAACCTATATATTATGGGTAAAAAAAAGTAGAAAATTAAAAGCTAGAGGATTTTTTCTATTTAGTTCCTGAAAATGAATTATGCAAAAACAATTGATAATTTTTTAATACACTTTTTAAACCCCTTCACCCCCAAGGGTGGTTTGCACGTTAATGAC
>VIAB01014365.1:0-20892 GCA_009801035.1 Oophaga pumilio | reverse complement strand
TCTCTACATCAAATATTTGGTGCGTTCCGCAGACCCTTACAGACGAGTTCACAAATTAGGTGTGCCTCATCAGTAAAGATGGAGGAGAAACCTCAGCGACAGTGTCAAGGGATCATCTACCACCATGCTCTAACCAATTAAAGGAAAGGTTTGAAGACTCAAACAGTCCTCAGCCCATAGAAGAGATGGAGGAAAAGGTCAGCACCGTACGCGAGTTCCCTACAAATTGGACAAGAGTGAACCAGGCTATAGTTGTGCCCATCTTGATCTTTCCCCAACCAGTAGTGCTGGAAGGAGATACAACTCTAGATCAGCCTGAAGACCAGCGGGCTCCAGTAACAGATGCCCCATCTACAGTGGAATGGAGAAATCTGCCCCCTGCTAGCGGTGAATCTGTCAGACCCATGGTGAGTCTAAGAAGTCGCAGACTGTTGCCCAGTTTACCAACATCAACCACAAACATACTAGGCCTTGTAAGGTCATTAGAAATACCAGAGCTGCGTAGATCCACCCATAGTACAAGAGGTCAGATCCCAGCCAGGTATAGGAACTAAAATGTAAATAAGTTAATAAGATGTATAGTTGCAACTGTTTAAGCATGAGAGTCTACAGAGACTTAAGGTACTGCCACACTAAACAATCCCGCTAGCGATAGCGATAACGACGCATACTAATGCGATCGCTAGCGGGATTGTTTCTATATCGCTAAGTGCGGCTTAACTTAGAGATATAGTTAACGTCGCTATCGCGGTTAGCGATCTTCTTAGCGATTTAGCGGTACAAAAGTACCGCTAAATCGCTAAGAAAAGGTGCCACACTTAGCGATAATAGTTACCCAGCGGGAGCGCCGACGATAAAATAGGGTCCGGAACGATTCCAGCGACGAGCGAGATCACAGCAGGATCTCAGCAGGGAGCTCGTCGCTGGAAGATGCCGCACACAACAACATCGCTAACGGGATCGCTAAATAGTGACGTTTTTTAGCGATCCCGTTAGCGATGTTGTTTAGTGTGGCATACCCTTTACTGTATGAATTTTAAATATTCGTATTAACCTGTTGATGGACAATTGGCCACAGGACTATGTGTGGCCTGCACTTTACTTGTAATTATTTACCCTGATTTGGCCTTGAAAATAAGCCGCCTATGTAGCCGAAAACCATGCCCACCAACAGAGTGCCCTGTTGCCACGCCCAGGGTCGAAACACACAAAGTGGGCTAAGGCGGTTCCAACCAACCAAACTCCCGGTACGCGGACAAAGACAATTCCTGGACAGCAGCGTAAGGACTAGGCACTGTAGTAACTGTGTTATTGTTTTTCTTTTGGGGTTTTTTGTAATTTTTACATTTTAAGACTTTGTAGATTTTCATTTATTGTTGTTATTAACAGTTCTTGTTATGTTTTCTCAGTCCGGGACATACTGAAGTTAACTAGGGGGGAATGTGGCACCCCAAAGTCCAGTTGCCATGGTGACATTGTCTCCCTCTACAGGGTGGTGATGTCATGCCTTGACGCAGGAAGAGGTCCCCATGAGAGGTAATACACAGCATCCAACATTTGTTCTAACTCCAGACCAAAAGGGGCAGAGCTTAAGGGAGTGACAGTTGGTGGGAGGAGTTAGTGCTGAAGTAAGGAGATTGTTATGGAAAGAGTTAGTCTGAGGAGAGGGAAGAGAGAGGAGCGGAGACAAGGGCTCTGGGAAATTCAGCTGCGTCAGAGCTGATCCAGGAGCGGAGCGCTGATAAAAAAAAGGACACCAGAGTCCTGGGCTGTGCGGGTGCTATACGCCCCAACAGCCAAATCTCGAGGGCAGAGGACTGCAAGCTCCCTGACCACACCGAACACGTGGAGGCACCGCAGCAGACCAAAAGCCCAGGGCCAACACGCAAGGGAAGGTCTCAGCTTAGCTACACGCAGCAGGGACCAGAAAAGAGAGCGCAGCAGGAAGGCTTCTAACCCCACCTGGCAGGGTGGATCCCCTGAATGATTCCAGGCTAGCCGGACTCTTGCTATCATCTGTAACTAGTATCCCGGATTGCATCTTCACTTACCAAGAAGTAAAAGGTTAAGAAAACTGCACTTTTCTGTGTCCCTTGCTAATTCTCTGCACCTCAACGTTCACCACCAACTGAACAGACTGTTATATCTGCCCTGGGGCCCCGCTCTACCTGTGGGAAGCTGTACGATCATTGCTGCTGAGTTTCTAACTGCCCCAGTGGATCTGAATCGCAGCGTCAGCCATCTTATTGCCGAGTACCACAGGTGATGTCACAAACTAATTCCCCTACAAACTATCCCCTATAGACTTTACTTTTCACATTTTTATTGGACGCCTAGTGCCACGGACCGGGTTATTGCCGCTGTGACAAATCCCCTCAAGAACTGCCTGGCCTGAGTCCGAGTAACCCCAGGCTCTAGGGGGTACTCCACTTCTGTCCCCATCAAAGCAGTCTTGTAACTTTACCTTGCATTCTACTGCTCCATTAGGATTAATGAGTTTGAAATTTGAAATTGTTAACTCGTTAACAATTAGGATTAACGAGTTTGAAATTGTGCACCCAGAGCATCCACATAATCCATGATGATGCCACAGCACACACTAATGGGCTGGCTATAATGTTATTACTGAGCCCTAACACTCGCACGGGAAAGAACAAATCAGGGGAGATGTTCAACCTGTACACTACAGCTTCCTATATAGACTAAGCTAATCCCTAACTTTACCCTGATTTGTTCATTCCTGATTGCAGAGTTTGGCACTGTAAAATTATGTAATGGTGCTCTGACTGAACATTGACTGACCCTGAGTGTCCTCAATTGCACTCTCAACTATGCATAGAGTCTAGCCCAAAACAACAACAAAAGTATGTAGTATACACAGACAAAGAGTGAGGCACAGGGTTAAAAACGTGTTCACTCAGTCATACAGAAGCAAAAGAAAGGAACCGAAAAAGGCCTTCAGTGTATGTGGAAACCACCATAATCTAAATGTAACAAAATGGCAAAAGTTCTGGGAAGGGGAACATGTAAACAAACCGCAGGAGAAGCAATAGAAAATAGAAAACCTCAGCAAGATAGTGTGGCACCCAAGGAGTCTGGTTGCCACAGTGGCATTGCTTCCTTCACAGGTGGTGATGCCATGCCTGGAAACAAAGAGGAAACCCTTGCCAGGTAACACACAGCATGCAACACTTTTCCTACTCCAGACAAGAAGGGGGAGCTCTTACACCTGATTTTAGGGGAGCTTCCTTGGAACATTCTGGCTTGGGGAGGACTTAGGGGAGTCTGCCTGTAGACAGGGACGAGAGAGGACGTGTGGAGAGAAGCTCGTGTGAAAGGAGCTGTATGCTACAGCTCACCCAGAGCAGAGCTCTGATAAAAGAGGACGCCAGAATCATTGACAAGTTGGAGACTCCAAACCCGACAGTCGCATCTGGAGAATAGAGAATTGCAAGTTCTCTGTTCACATTTACACCTCCTAGCACAGGAGTAACACAAGAGCCAGGGTTGCCAGTGAGAAGAGCCTGAGCCCTTGATAGGCTCACTCTGCCTGCTATACAGGTTGGAAAAACAACACAGAGAAGAGGGCCGCAGCTTAGCTATAAGCAGCAGAGGCCAGGAACAGAGAGCGCAGCAGGAAGGCCTCTAAATCCTCCTGGCAAGGTGGAACCCAAATTGTTTCCAGGCAATCGGAACTCCAGCACCATCTGTAGCCAGTGCCCTGGTCACTTTACCTGCAGAACTGTGAGTAAAGCTTTGGAAACTGCACCTGACAGTGTCCTTTCAAGTTCTTCCTGCAACACCCACTCAGCACTGCTACATCCCTTGCCAAATACTACATCATTACTATCTTAAACATTCTATATCTGCCCTGAGACTTTGCTCCACCTGTGGGGAGCTATACCAACTCTGCTGCCTCACCACCAGTCCCAGAGGATCTGCATTACAGCGGTGGTCCCCTCTGACCACAAACCACAGGTGGCGTCAGGAACATTTCCCCTTTAAAAATCCCCTTTTCCTTTAATTTCATTTACACCATTTTTGCATGGACGCCCAGGGCCACGGACCGGGGCAATGCCACCGCTACATCCCCTTTAAGGAGTGAACGGCCCGGTACCGAGTACCCCGCGGGCCCCAGCGGGCGCTCCAATTTTACTTAACTGGGGAGCTGGGACTACAAACATCTGTCTAACATGTAATATTGCCAGCAAAGACTTCATATGCCAGGAGAGTTTAAATAGCCCCTCTCAAGATGAGATAGTGCAAATCAAATGAGGAACAGAAAACACTTGCAGAGAAGCAAAACAGCAAAGCTAAGCAAAAGAAAGACAGGAGCATTTTCAGCAGTTGAACAGTGAAAACACAGAGAGCTCACCAGATCGAGCCCCAGAGTCAAGCCATGATGCTAACATTTCTTTACTCTTCTCTGCAACTTTATCCCTGAACTGCCTGGTGTGTTCCTTGGTTTACATGATGCTGTTTGATGCCTAATGTTTTGAACAAACCTGTGGGGCCTTCACAGAACATATATAGTTATACTGAGAAGAAATTACAAATAGGGCAACTCAATTTACTAATTATGTTACTTTTAGAGGCAATTGGTCACTAAGGATTTTCTTTAGAGGTATGTGGAAAAGTACACAGGGTATGAATACTTTTTCAAGGCACTGTATTTAGCTTTTGCTTTAGATCCTTTATGATGTAAAATGGAAGTATATAGCTCTGGCAAAAATTAGGAGACCACTGCAAAATTTTCTTTATCGGTATATTTTTGAGTAAAATGTAAATCGTTCTTTTATTCTATAAACTACTGACAACATGTCTCCGAATTTCCAAGCAATAAATTTTGTATTTATTTTCAGAAAATGAGAAATGGTCAAAATAACAAAAAAATGCAGTGCTTGCAGACTTCAAATAATGCTAAGAAAACAAGTTCATAATCATTTAGAAACAACAATACTAAAGTTTTAACTCTGGAAGAGTTCAGAAATCAATATTTTGTGGAACAACCATGATTTAAAATCACAGCTTTCAAGTATCTTGGCATGCTTTCCACCAGTCTTTCACACTGCTTTTGAGTGACGTTATGCCACTCCTGGTACAAAAATGTAAGCAGTTCTTCTTTGTTTGATGGCTTGTGACTATCCATCTTCCTCTTGATTACATTCCAGAGGTTTTCAATGGGGTACAGGTCTGGAGATTGGGCTGGCCATGACAGGGATTTGATGTGGTGGTCCTTCATCCACACATTGATTGACCTAGCTGTGTGGCATGGCACATTATCCTGCTGGAAAAAACAGTCCTCAGAGTTGGGAAACATTGCCTGAGCAGAAGGAATCAACTGTTTTTCCAGGATAACCTTGTATGCGGCTTGATTCATACATCCTTTGCAAAGATTAAACTGCCCAATTCTAGCCTTGCTGAAGCATCCCCAGATTATCACCGATCCTCCACCAAAGTTCACAGTGGGTGCAATACACTGTGGCTTGTACATCTCTCCAGGTCTCCATCTAACCATTAGACGACCAGGTGTTGGGCAAAGCTGAAAATTAGACTCATCAGAGAAGATTACCTTACTCCAGTCCTCTATGGTCCAATCCTTATGGTCTTTGGCAAACTTCATCCTGGCTCTCCTTTGCTTCTCATTGATGAAAGGCTTTTTTCTAGCTTTACATGACTTAAGCCCTGCCTCTAGGAGCCTGATTACAAACTGTTCTTGCCGTGCACTTCACCCCAGCTGCCATTTACCATTCCTTTTGTAGGTCACTTGATGTCATCCTGCGGTTGCTAAGTGACATTCGATTAAGATGATAGTCATCCCAGTCATTGGAGAGTTGTTTTCGCCCCCTGCCGGTGTGTAGCTTTGTTTTCCCCAATGTCTGCTGCTTGACCTTGTTGTATTGGACTACCGTCTAAGAAATTTTAAGGATGGAGGCAACATGTCGCTCGCTGTATCCCTTTGCCTAGTAAAGCCAGAATTGAGCCCTTTTTTTCCTCACTCAAGACTTTTCTTTTCAACTCCTTTGGCATGGTTAAAAGTTATTTTTTCATTCCTATTACTTTTGGGATATTACTAGCACTTGTTTTGCCATTCAGCTTGTCCTATTACAAGAGGACTGTGAACACCACAGCAGTGATTTTTATACTTTTCCTTCGATAAATAAGATTTGGTTCAGGTAATCACCTAATCAGAAGCTCATTAAGTAGAATGAGGTGTACTCTAGTAGGAATTCAACTGACACTGGAATGGAATGGCTGTCAGACATGTAGAGAAGCTGATTTTTATAAAACTGTGCAGTGGTCTCTTAATTTTTGCCAGAGCTGTATAATGCATTAATATTACAAATTAACCATTTCCAGTCCCCGTTACGTTTCATTTGATGCATTAACTTCCGAAATTCCTTGGTGTGCACAATTTATCATGGTGTTCTCATTGCCAATAGATTTAAGTGAGTGTCTAATCTCATGGATAACGGCTATAATAAAGACCAGATACTGGAAATAATTGGTCTAAAGGGTATATGGTGTTGATTTTCATTATTTTTATGTTGTTTTAGTTAGACATGGAATATTGGACAATGAGGATTTCAGAATACATACTGTATACTAAACCTGTTTTTATTTAAGGTATCTAGTGACAATCCTTCTTGTAGACTGTTACATGAAGAACTTTTAAAAACATCAATAAAGTCCCCATGCAATTTGCAGCAAACTTTGTCATCATTGAGCATTTTCTGTCTCATTTTGATTGAATACCTTTTGTCAGATGCTTTAATTGTAAAATAGTGACACTGTTGCAATTCTATGAGGTCTTTTATCTTTTTATATGTTAAGGTGGATTTATTTTGGGGGATTATGATCAGGTAAAATTTTCAATTCAGTTTGCACAATGTTAAAAACTCAGGGTTTTGGCAACATCTTGGAATACATCATCAAAAAGAAGAATCCCATAATCATTATGGTGTGAACTTAAATTTTGCATGTTCAATAATACTGATTATTTAACAAAACACAATTGTAAATACTCATTAGTAAGCTGTTCCCAACTTGCCTTCTCTAGCACAAGGTTCAAATTGTTGGTCTGAGGGTAAAATGACAGAGTTCTGCAGCCAAAATCCCTAACATCCAACCAAAAAGCCTTCTTTACTTGGGTGGATGTAGGTAGGCGGGTTTTCAACAGTGGGTTGATGGGGTTTTCCCTATGCTGATGTGAACATTAGTATGTGTCTAACTATGGTCAACACATTTTAATAGTGATCTGTTTGAGATCCAAAAGAGACAGTTATTTTTGTTGAGCGGAGTCAAATGATCCACGTCACCAAAAAAAACAGGACTACTCAACACTAGTTCCATCAGAGTGCAGTAACTATTTAATCTGGTAAGTGATGGATACATGTGGGTATAACAGTAAGCAACATATAGTTTGATCTAAGGTCTGAAATTAGTTAGTGGTCTTTCATATAAGCAATGCCCTACAAAAAAGCATGAAGTTTTGCATCACAAATAAAAATGACAGTATTCAGCTATGCTGGGGCAATATTGGAACATGCTTTATACCTGCTAAACTGGGAAAGAGTATTCTGTGAATTTAATATCAAAAATGCTTTTTAGAAAAATGTTGATAATAATCCAAAGCATAAAAGACTTGATTCATCCATCTGAACCCTGCAGCTTTTGAATCTTGAGGGCATAGCTTATCTGATATACATTTTCATCTAATAGGTTTCTCTCATGCCTGTTCTTTGGGACAAAGAATACACTTCATGATTGGGGTGGTACAGTGAGAGGAAACATACATGGAATCAAGTAACACACAGTTCTGACTTCAGGTTATAAATTATACAAAAGAGACACAGATGGGTTTCACTGAATGAGCATGATGAGTAGTACAACAACAGAAATGTGAGCAGAAGCAATTGATAAAAGGAAGACAAAGATCATTCACAAGCACATATACACCAACATGTACAAAAAATAACTTAAAGTGACCTTTCATCTTTTCTGAAGCTGCACATATTGCATGTAGGAGTAGAAAACTACATACATTTCTTGTTATACACACAAACATATTCTGGTCTGCAGATAGACTTTCAGTTTAGAGTACTGTCTATGCATCTTAATACCCTGGCCAAGTCGAAGTGGCTTGATGGACCCCACTCTGGGGACCCAGCACCTGAGGCCTCTGCCCTGGTTCCCTGCTCTAGCTTAAGCATCTATCTTTTGTATGAAGTTGTCTGAGCTTAAGAAAGGGGTTTATTTTTTTCTTAAACCCATTACCAACTTTTGTATTGGTTTTACATTGTCATATCGCATATATTTGGTTAATATGTATGATCAAAGGACAATGAGCCTCCATATTGATGTGAGGAAGACGTATCCTATCTTCCCCATTTCTTCTTATAATGATAGATGACTAGCTGTTGTGTATTGAGTTAAACAGCAGCCAGCCGTCAATCATTGGACACGTAATTGGGTGAAACAGAGTTTTCCGCATAATACTGGGTCTTCCTTCAATTTTGATCACTCCTATTTTCTAAATAGCAACATTATTTTTGATACAGTTTTGATGAGTGAATCTGACGACATTCGAATTTGGCAGCTTGCTCAAATTTGGCCAGGAAATTCAACTCATATTGAATTGAGTCGCTTCTTCACAAGACTACGGTACTTCAGTGTAATGTCCTGTCAATGTTTTTATATTAATCCCTTTTAGGCTACAATGTCAGACACAAAGGTCTTCATTAGGCTGCTGACTGACTGCTATAAATACAAAAATAGCAAAATAACACTCACATTGCCAGATAGCCAATGGAGTGAAAGAGGAAGGCTCCCACTGTATAATTGCATAGATTCTGTGGTCGTTAGTTACTAAAAATAGGCCCGATGCTATCGCATCTGGAGTGCGGTGAAATTAACATCTGTGTATACTTACTGGTGCTGACAGGAGCAGCACGTGAAGAGCGCGCAGTTGTGGCTGTTACTGCGCATACGTGGAAATTGTGGCCACGAACTGCGCCTGCGCAAGTGATATACACGTCACCGCTATTCCCGTGCATGCGTAGTAACGACGTGGCTGTTACTGCGCCTGAATAGGAATAGCAGAGATGTGTACCGTATATACTTGAGTATAAGCCAAGGCACCTAATTTTGCCACGGAAAACTGGGTAAGCTTATTGACTCGAGTATAAGCCGGGTATGCATTGTCTCACCATCCTGTCCTGGTATGTGTGGCTCCCCCCATCCTGTCCTGGTATGTGTGGCTCCCCTGTCCCTGTACTGGTATGTGTGGTTCCCCGTCCCTGTCCTGCTATGTGTGGCTCCCCCCGTCCCTGTCCTGCTATGTGTGGCTCCCCCCCGTCACTGTCCTGCTATGCGCAGTTGTGACTGTTACAGCGCATGTGCGGGAATTGCGACCACGAACTGCTCCTGCACAAGTGACATAAACGTCACCGCTATTCCCTCGCATGCGTAGTAACGACGTGGCTGTTACTGTGCCTGCGTGGGAATAGCGCAGACGTGTACCATATATACTCAAGTATTAGCCGACCTGAGTATAAGCCGAGGCACCTAATTTTGCAACGGAAAACTGAGTAAACTTATTGACTCGAGTATAAAGCTTATTGACTCGAGCCTTAAGCTTCTGCTCGGTTACATTAGCCGAATGTTTAGACATGTTCGCCGAGCAGTTCAACGAACGTACCCAAATCCCATTAAATTCAATGGAAGGCCAAACCAAACGAATACACAACACATTAAGGGGTGACAAAAAGCTTCCCAAACAGCTAAAATTAGGGGCAGACACCATGAAAAGTGGCATCAATTGACCCACAGTAAAAATGTGCAAATGCCACGGCAGCAGTCAGCCTTGAGCAATGCATGAGGTATCAGGGTTTGGACCAGCATTTACAGCTTTGAACTGAGGTTTTAATGAGAACCTGGTATAAGCCTTTTTTTGTTGGGAGCCCTGATACCTCATGCATCAGCTATAATGTTTTTTTTCAGCCACATTCAGGAGGCACAAACATCTGTTTCATACAGTACTATTGGTAGAAAAATGAAAGGAAGATAACACAGGTTGAATTAAAGTAAGTGCAGGCCTGCCTGTCTGTGAACCCTACTTCTATAGGCAACACACATGAAGGAGACCCAAATTGAATTCTCCACATTTCAAAAAATTATTGTCACACACCACAAAAGTGGCATAAATTTCCACAAAGTAGAAATAGTATAATAGGACTCTGACACACCTTCAACTACCGACAACCCACCAGATGTAGACTCAACTTAAATTCTCCACATTTCAAAAAATTATTGTCACACACCACAAAAGTGGCATCAATTTCCACAAAGAAGAAATAGTATAATAGAACTCTGACACACCTTCTACTACAGGCAACCCACTAGATGTAGACCAAACTTGGAGTCTCAACTTTCAAAATATTATTGTCACACACCACAAAAGTGGCATCAATTTCCACAGAGTAGAAACTGTATAATAAGCCTCTGATACACCTTCCACTACTGGCAACCCACCAGATGGAGACCCAACTTGGAGTCTCCACATTTCAAAAAAAATTGTTTGTAACAACAGCAACAGTAGCAACAGCAGGCACAGAAGACACAACAAAGCTGTCACAGACTTCAATAACGTGAGATCAATGCATGACAATCAAAATGACACCATCGCCTAGTCTGCCAAGTCTGCGACTGGGGTGCAAAAGTAATTGGAGAGCCCAACTTATTCATTTTGATGAAAGCTAGGCAGTCTACACTTTCAGGAAACAGTCGGATTTGCTTATCTGTCAGGACACCAACAGCTGCGCTGAAGACACATTCTGAAAGAACGCTGGCTGCCGGGCATGACAAAGCCTCCAAGACATGACGGGCGAACTCAGGCCTCTCTTCCATTTTTGAAGATCAAATTGTAAAAGGGTCCAACCTCCCCCTGATAGCATTGATATTGAGCTCCAGATACTCCTGCACCATCCTCTCCAGTCATTCACAACATGTCAGACTTGTACTCTTTTCTGCTGGGGCATGGGCTGGTCTAAAAAATGCATGAAATGGCTCACAGAAATTGCTTATGCCACAAACGCTGCTGCTAATGTTTTTGATGCCTTGATGTTCTCAGCATTGGAAATTTCGAACTGAGATGTACACTGTGTGCCTCACTGTTGTCTTGGGGAAAACCATTCTTAGGATTGACTATAAGCGTGTTTTGATACTCCCGCATGCACACATCCCAATCCAAGGGGGAAGCATCTGGAAAAATTACCTCTTGTTCCGTGGCTCAAACAGAATGGCAACCTAGTAGTCAGCACTATTTATAACCCTTCCATGAGGTCCAAGTCCATGGTGTGCTGGTGGCAGGGTACCACCTGGTTGAGGATGTGAGCCATGCAAGGCACATGTGTGAGATTGCCCGGCTTAGGGCCACTACCAGGTTTGCACCGGTAACGCATTTGGCTTTCCCTGGCTCTAAGTTTATTGTAGACAGTCATTTCTCTAGCTTGCTCTGGATAGCTGTCCACGACTCTTGAACTGCGTGACTGCGATCTCCAAGGCATATTAATTTTAACATTGCCTTAATGCGGTGAGTCATGGTTATGGCTGCACAGTACAGAGGTGGGGTGATATTCTCTGCACTGTTGGAACGCGTGTCTGAATAAAGCAGAGGCTGAGGGCACAAGTGGAGGCCCAGAGGAGGTGGAGGAGGCAGAAGCAGTGCAGGAACTGTTAGATACAGAGGTTTTTCCTGCAAGTCTGGGGGATTCTAAGACTTTTGGAGAAGCCCCTTGACCGCCTGCCCCCACAGCCACCAAAGTCACTCAGTGCCCTGTCAGTGAGATGTAACACCCCTGCCCATGTTCGCTTGTCAAGGTATCAGTGGTGACATGCACCCTATCAGACAGATATTTTCAGGGAACTAGTGATTTTTGTTTGTGACATGCTGGTGCAGCACAGGCACAGCTTTCTTAGAAAAGTTATGGCAACTGAGCAACTGGTTCTGGGGGACTGCGACGGCTATCAACTTTAAGAAACTGTCTGCATCCACCAGGTGGAAAGGCATCATTTCCGTGGCCAAAAAATTGCAGATGGTGGCGTTCAAGCTCTTAAGGGTATGCCACACTAAATGAGATCGCAAGCGAGATCGCTAACGAGATCACTACTGTGTCACCATTAGCGATCTTGTTAGCGACTTAGCTGTCTGATTCCAAACACAACTCATCAGCGATCTGTGATTCCAAACACATCTCATCAGCGATCTCTATAACGACCTCTGCGGTCGTTGGGAAAACCTAGTCCCACCTGCGACGCTGGTGAAGTCGTTCATAAAGGGTGTCACACTCAGCGATTCAGGCTCACCAGCAGGACACCAACGACCAAAAAACGGCTCAGAACGTTTACAAACGATCAGCGACATCTCAGCAGGGGCCACATCGCTGCTACATGTCACACACAGTTAAGTCGCTAACGAGATCGCTACTGCGTCATAAATGGTGACGCAATTGCGATCTCATTAGCTATCTTGCTTGCGATCTCGCTTAGTGTGGCATACCCTTTAGATTTGGAATGTGTAGGGGGAAACATTCTTTTAAGTGGCCGCAACTATTGGACCGAGGACTGGCTGCTGTGCTGAGAGAGGATGACGTATGGTGAACAGGACAAACTGCTAGACTGTGAGAGGCTGCTGTGCTGAGAGAGGGTGAAGTGTGGTGAACAGGTTGTGAAGAAACCAGACTGTATCTTAATTTCCCAGACAACCATGTTTTTGTAAACCCACAAGAATTGACTTTTTATCTGTATATTGGCTTGTGGATTTAAGTGTTTATGTCTGGTTGGTCAAGAAGACAATCTTGCAAGCTGATATACTATTTAACATACTGTGTAAGTCTATAATAGTGACTTGTACATAGGGGGTGTTTATCTGTGTTTATTGTGAGCTGATATGATAACTGTGTATTGTACTCTAACCAGTTTGAGATATGAGGCTGAACTGAAGGACACTGGGTAATTCTAAAAATGGATCACCTGCCTCGGGTATAAAAGAGACTTCTTTCCTTCTGACTGGTGTCACACTTGAGGGTCAGCTGAGGGTACTTCGGACCCAGCTGACAGAACACAGGACTGCTCTCGGTCATCTCCCTATGCTTGTCGTACCTCCTCTCTGTGTGTGTACCTCAGGTGGAATATTGACCCTGGGAGTTCTGACATTTCATCTACCATCATCTTGGTGAGACAGCGAAAGGGTGAGACCTTGTAATGTGCACCATCTTGGGGGTAACTTCTGGGAATGTTCTGTTTGCTATAGGGTGTTGTGGTTCAATAAAGCATTGACACACTTTTACCCTAACCCTGCGTTGTCTGTGTAGTATGTGCCCACGGGGAGTTAGAGCGGGCGTTCAGTGGTATGAGCCCTGGTCCATGCAGTCTTTCTAAAGGCAGCCAGGCCAGCGGACAAGAGCAACCACTGACCCCATTTCAGGACAAACTGCTAGACTGTGAATGAGGTGGAAGCTGAGAAAAATGTGTTGTGCTAGGCGACACAAAAACAGCAGGCATGTCCACTTCCATAACAGCTGATGTACTCTCACTCACCCTGACTGCAGGGGTAAACAAGTGGATTTTCTATTGCCTAGATACCTGTATGAGAACAATTGGCATCATGATGGAGTAAAAAGAAACAACAGATGTGGTTGATGAGATGGCCTGTGGTTGGCGAGGCCCGCGGGTCAGCATTTTAGTGCAGTGAAATTCCCAGACTAAGGCATGTTGACCACACATGTGGCAGTTCATGCATGTAGTTGTCAAATTATTGCAATTTTTGCCTCTACGGAGTTTTTTGCAAATTTTGCAGGTAACGTGATTTGGGTCATCCTTTTGCGGTCTCAAAAAAGACCCAGGCTAGGAAATCATTGGCACCCCTGCGAACTACACACTCGCGACTGTTGCTGGCCACAGCAAGAGCTGTTGCTGAGGATACAGTGCTTGTCATGATTGCATTTCTTCATGTCTGTGCAGGAAGCTGCAATGTAACCTCCTGGTCTTCCTCTTTCTCCATCTACCTCGCTGAGCTACAGTTGTGCTCAAAGGTTTACATACCCCAGCATAAATATTTTCTTTCTTGGCCTTTTTTCAGAGAATATGAATGATAACACAAAAACTTTTTCTACACTCATGATTAGTGGTTGGGTGAAGCCCTTTATTGTCATACTACTGTCTTCTCTTTTTAAATCATAATGACAACCCAAAACATCCAAATAACCCTGATAAAAAGTTTACATACCCCATTTCTTAATTCCGTGTATTGCCTTCTCCAACATCAATGACAGCTTGAATTATTTTGTGGTAGTTGTGGAAGAGGTTCTTTATTTTCTCAGATGGTACAGCTGCCCACTCTTCTTGGCAAAAAACCTCCAGTTCCTGCAAATTTCTGGGCTGTCTAGCATGAACTGCGCACTTGAGATCTCCTCAGAGTGGCTCAATGATATTGAGGTCAGGAGACTGAGATGGCCACTCCAGAACCTTCACTTTGTTCTGCTGTTGCCAATGACAGGTAGACTTGGCCTTGTGTTTTGGATCGTTGTCACGTTGGAACATCCAAGTGCGTCCCTTGCGCAGCAGTATTTGCTGATCGTGTGCTGGATTCATCTTTCCTTCAACGTTGACCAAATTTCCTGTGCTTTTGTAGCTCACACATCCCCAAAACATTAGTGATCCACCTCCGTGCTTAACATTAGGAATGGTGCTCCTTTCATCATAGGCCTTGTTGACCTCTCTCCAAATGTAACATTTATGATTGTGGCCAAAAACTTCAATTTTGGTCTCATCACTCCAAATTACCTTGTTCCAGAAGTTTTGAGGCTTGTCTTTGTGCTGTTTTGCATATTGTAGACGAGTTACTTTATGGCATTTGTGCAGTAATATCTTTCTTCTGGTGACTTGACCATGCAGCCCATTTTTCTTCAAGTGCCTCCTTATTGTGCATCTTGAAACAGCCACACTGCTAGTTTACAGAGAGTCCAGTATTTCAGCTTATGTTATTTGTGAGTTCTTCTTAGCATGCTGAACAATTGTCCTGGCAGTTTTGCACAAAATTTTTGTTAGTCTACCTGACCGTGGTCTTGTTTTTGCAGAGCCCCTGATTTGCCATTTGTTAATCACAGTTTGAACGCTGCTGAGATATCTTTTTATATAGCACAGGAGAAAATCGAGTCATTAGGTGATATATATCAACACTTTTATTATTAAAGATCAGTATCAAAAAAATGGCATAATAGTAATACTACGCAACAAACATGTACATAAAAAGACAAGTTGCAAGGAAAAAAACTCAGGATACCCAGGGTACAACAATTCCCCAAAAAGATATCACAATATAAGAATATATATATATCACAAGAACATGTGTTCAAGACATATAAAGTACATAAAGTGAATATCTGATCAAAATCAGAAATGGCAAGCTATGCGGTTAAAAATGACCAATATCTGTATAGTGTTGACGATCCGAATTAGATCTCAAAGGAGATCTTAGTTGCTATATAGTTGATCAATACATATTCTGCGATTCAACATGAGCAACAACAGGCATACATAGAAAATAGCGTATCGTGTCTGTGATCTCAAATGGATAGCACTGGGTACATTCAACATGAAAATATTGGATCGCTACTAAGTAGAAATCAGGGAGACAGATATTTTGCGCTCCCGGGCGAATCACAATAAGTGGCCACTCCAGTATACAGATTGCAAATGTAATCACAATAAGTGGCCACTCCAATATACAGATTGCAAATGTAATCACAATTGGAACTAAAGTGCTTGATGCACCATGTGCAAATGTGCGATCCAAATGGGGTCACAAAAATCACTTGGCAAAAAATGAATGAAATAAATAGCAAGTGCTATAAGTTTACCAAAGTTGAAATAACTCATGGGACAAAGACCTATTTACGGGTAAGAGATGCCAAATGGGACACATAAAAAATAGCGATCCCAATGGGATGCCAAATGGGACATGTATTAAATTGCGATCCTGATCGCATAAAGTTAACCGCAAAAAGACATATAACGTAGTGGAGATAGCAAGTGCTATATACTTACCAAAATGTATCGGAAAGGGGAAAAGGACCCTGGGTTGGATGGTGTGGACCCCCGACGCGCGTTTCGCGTGCTGACCGCTTCCTCAAGGGGAGTATACTGTGCAGATTCAAGGAGGACCTTTAAATAGGCAATGTGAAAGGTCACATGGTATAATGCCAACCAATGCTGATAGATATGGCGGCGCGTGCGCAAAGGCGTCGCAGGTCCTGTGATCATGCTAAGGAAGCGTCACTGAAGACGCCCCCCGCATGTAAGGAGCCGCAAAAACGCCAATGCGCAAGCGCACATCACCAGCCAGAGGTAAAACATGGACCAAATTGCATATACAGACGATTCATGAACAATTTGTATAGACATACATAGCAGAAATGTGTAATATAAGATGATAAGCCGTAAAGTGCAATAGCTACAAAAAACACATCTCTACCCAAATAAGGTGCTGTAGGGTCCAAATCCGGTTCAAAACAACTTCATGAATCGTCTGAGGATAGTAGAGATCCTGACATTGGTATGGCCATTCAAGAGCTTGTATACTGTAGGCAGGTAATATGTTACATCAGTTTCAAAAAAGGTCCAACTGAATGAGAATAACAAAAAACAATGCAACGTTAATACAACAATTAAAAACAAAAATAAAAATAAAAAAGACCACAACCACCAAAAAGGGTTGTAGAGGGCAACTACGAATAGAGAGTTATTTACAAGATTCCTAAGGATTCACACAGAAATGGGGCATTATAAGAAAGAGGAGAAGGAGAGCGTCTCATTTAAGCCTTTAGGGGTCATGGTGTCCAATACCACAATCCATCTCGCTTCTACTTGAGCAAGTCTCTTTTTATAATCACCACCCCTTGTACCAAAATGGATGACATCAATACCCCGAACTTTAAAAGTTGTAGGCTCACAATTGTGGTGATGATAAAAATGGCGTGGGATGGTCTTTAGGATGGATGGGTCGGTCGCTGTCCTGGCCGCACAAATGTCCCGCACATGCTCCCTAGTCCTAATCCTGAGTTCTCTGGATGTAAGAACAATATAGATTTTGGAACAGCCACAAGTGGCATAGTAGATAACATTTGCCGTGTTACAAGAGATTCGATGACGAATCTCAAAAGTTTTGGTTCCATCGGAGGACTGGAATGTGGAGCAGCGCAGGACATTTGTGCAGGCAAGACAGCGACCGCATGGCGTTGAGCCAACAATAGGACCCCGTGATCCAAAGGGATGAGTGACATTTGGGACATAATGGCTCTTAACAAGAAGGTCACATAAATTTTTAGACCTTCTAGCTGTCATGAGGGGCAGTTCACCCAAAGACATACCCAGGCGCGATTCAGCGCTCAGAACCGACCAGTGCTTCCTCAAAACCGCTCTCATATCCTCCCATGCATGATTAAATGTAGATATGAACCTAATGGGTCCTCTATCGTTGGAAGATTCATGCATTTGTTTTGGGATCAAAAGACTATCGCGGGGGGTGGCCCTAGCTCTTGTATATCCACGCTTGATACATCTGTTTAAGTAGCCACGTGACCTGAAACGTGCAGTTAAATCAGAAGCCTGTATTTCGAACCTGGCATTGGACGAGCAGATCCGCCTCGTCCGAAGGAACTGCCCGACCGGGACGGCCCTGATGGTAGAAGGATTGTGAGCAGAGGACGCATGAATCAGAGCATTCACTGAGGTGGGTTTACGGTAGACATCCGTTTGAATTCGTCCGGATGCATCCACCTCAAAAGTAACATCCAGAAAATTCATCCTACGATAATCATAGGAATAAGTAAGGTGGATGTTAAATGCGTTCTGGTTCAGCGTCCCCATAAAGTCCTCGAGCTGCCGCACCGTCCCACTCCACAAAAACAAAACATCATCAATATATCTATGCCAGCACAGCACATGGGACGCAGCCGACACACCCCCATCTCCAAACACCAACCTCTCCCAGGAACCCAGGAAAAGGTTGGCGTATGAAGGCGCACAGGCCGCGCCCATGGCTGTGCAGCGTTTCTGAAGGTAAAAATGATCTTTAAATACAAAAAAATTGTGGAAGAGGATAAAGTTCAGCAGCTCGAGGACTAGCTCACATAACGAGCCGTCCAGGTCGGACATCCCAAGGAAGAGGCGGACCGCATCCAACCCCAGGGAATGATCAATACAAGTATAGAGGCTCTCCACGTCAGCAGTTACAAGTAATGTACCGGGCTCCACAAGGATGCCATCCATCCTAGCCAGGGCGTCAGTGGTGTCACGTATATAAGAGGGTAGGGTTTCTACCAGTGGTTTCAGATAGAAGTCAATAAATTGACAGACTCGATCGCACGGACCATCAATCCCTGACACTATGGGACGCCCTGGAGGATCAAGGGCATCCTTGTGGACCTTGGGCAACAAATAGAATGTGGGAGCCCTGGGACACTTCACAATAAGACCATCAAGAATCTGTTTGGTGATGACATTGGCATCATGTGCCAAATTCAAAATACATTGAAGATCGAGAGAGAAAGGCACCAAAGGACTAGAGGTGAGACGAGTGTATGTGTTAGTGTCTCTTAGTTGGCGAAAGGCCTCCTTCTCATATTTACTATGTGGCCAGATGACAATGTTCCCCCCCTTGTCCGCGGGTTTGATAACCACATCAGGTAAGGCCTGCAATTCTGAAATAGCTCGACGCTCCTCAGATGTTAAATTATCAAAATGTCGTCGTGTGGAGAGTGCCCCAAAGTCTTCCCCCACAAGTTTGGTAAAAATTTCAATTGCCGGACTTAAGGACAAGGGGGGGAACCTTGTCGATCTGGGAATAACAGAGGAAGGAAACCTACTTTGAACAGGATCTTGTTCGCCTAGAAGGTCCTCCAGATTCTGAAGAGCCTCCCTCTCGATCTCACTCATAGGATCACGAGATGTCTTTTTATTGTGAAGTGTCCGTAGTAACATTTTTCGAGAAAACAAATGTAGATCCTTCAAGGCTACAAAATAATAAAAAGAGTTAGTAGGAGAAAAAGATAGTCCTTTAGAGAGGACTCGTAATTGTACATCAGTTATATCATGCGTGGATAAATTAAGCACCTGTAGGCCCCCAGAAGATTGAGAGGAGGTTGAGGCGGCTGGTTTGTTCTTGGTTGTCTGTCGCGTCGTCCTTTTATTACCACCTCCTGATCCATTATAGGTATTAACAGAAGAATTTTTGGGTATAGTATTATCATCACCAAAACTGGATCTCATGGAAGTGGATCTTGATCTTGAATATGATGAGCCTCTGAAACGTGATCTCGACCTCTCCTGGGTGTTGTGCCATTTAAGACCTTTTGATCCCTCTTGTCTCCCCCATCCCGCTGAAATTTTTTTTTTGTATCTGTTAGGGGTCGAGTTCCCGCTTCTGCACAAGGGGAATCTCGAGCCATCCCCGCTGCGGTCCCCATCCGTCTCTGGCTGCAGCGGAGTCTGCTCAGCAGAGACGTCGGTCCCAGCATCTAGCCCAGTCTAATACTGTGCAGAGGATGACTGCTGCCTCTCCAGCTCCTGGTATTGTAACTAGTGCAGGTCAGCGGTGAGCAGACATATTTGGGGCTAAGTCCTGTGTGTTTCCTTCTGAGCATGCCCAGGGTAAGATCTCATAGGAGATCAGGGGTCACATGCTCGGCTTCTGCAGCGACTCCCATTGGTCCTCCAGGAAGGTCCTGGAGCTGCTCGAGTTCTGGGGCAGGCTTCCATTGGTCCTTTCTGGAAGGTCCTGCAGTTCTAGCTGCTATAAAAAGCTTGCATGACCGCATGGCCGTGCGCTAGTATCATATCTGTTACATGCTTACGCCAGTGTGGTCTTATGCATGTGGTTAGGGACTCGGCTGAAATAAGCCCCTAGAATACCGACACCTCCTGTGAGGAGTTTGTGTGTTTGGATTCAGGGCTCTGGCTGAAATAAGCCCCTAGTATACCGGCACCTCCAGTGAGGAGTTTGCTGTGTGTATGGCATGACCACAGACTACAATCGCTTAGCAGTCATCTGTCTCTCCTGTGAGTCTGACAGGACGCAGTCTCTTTCACAGCGGCTCTGTGAAGTAACAGAGTTTGCTTAAACCGCCATATAGCACCACAGCATTTTAGTTAGCGACTCTGTGTTCTAACAGAGTTCGCTTATACCGCCATATAGTGCTACGGCATTTAGATCTGTGACTCTGCGGGATAACAGAGCTCGCTCATACTGCCTATTGGCGCCATTTCACTAGCAGCAGCCTCAGCCAGCATGGTGGACCCCGGGCTGCGAACGCACCTCTCCTTAATATCTTTTAGGTGCGTTTTGCCAGCCCTAACATAATACTAGCGCCAGGGTCTGGCTAGTAAAATGGCGGACGACCAGCGTCTACAGCGGTTAATCCAGCAGCTGGAGGGTAGGTTGGCGGCTCTTGAGCGCACAACCTCAGCTGTAGATGTTACCGCAGTTGCTGCGCAGGCTGCTAGCGTGGCTGCAGCCAGTTTGTCCACTGCCACCTCTGCTCCTACATTATCCCACCTCCCGCTTCCAGACAAATTTGCTGGTGACAGCAAGCAATGTCGGAGATTCGTGAGTCAGTGCTCTATACAGCTCGAACTTCTGGCTGCACGTTTCCCCATGAATCGGGCACAAGTGGGTTTTGTAATATCTCTCCTGTCGGGCAAAGCGTTGGAGTGGGCCACGGTGCTGTGGGAGCGTGATGACAGTGTGGTGCGGAGTGCTCCTCGTTTTCTGGAAGCTCTAAAAAAGATCTTTGTTATGTTTCGGTAGCTGAGGAGAAAAAGCAAAAACAGTAA
>VIAB01014364.1:56134-66967 GCA_009801035.1 Oophaga pumilio | reverse complement strand
TTGCCGTTTTTGCCTGCTCTCCTTAGCTACCAAATCATAACAGTCATGGCAGAATCCAACAGAACTAAGGGCAAGAACAGACAAATCAGGTACGCAGTCCCAGTCCTTACACCATCTGTATCCACCAGACGCAAAGGCAGCATTTCCGTGACCAGCAGATTGGAGATGGTGAGTTCAAGCTCTTAGCTTTGGCATGTGTAGGAGGAAACATTTTTTTATGTTACCGCAACTGCGGGACTGAGGGCTGGCTGCTGTGCTGAGACAGGGTTGACTAGGGTGAATAGGACAAATTGCTGGACTATGAGTGAGGTGCAGCCCGAGATGTTATGGGAAAGATGTGTTGTGCTAGGCGACACAAAAGCAGCATGCATGTCCACTTCTGTAACAGCTGACGGGCTGTCACTAACCCAGACTGTAGGGGGTAAACAAGTGGATATTCTGCTGCTGGAGACCTGTGTGAGAAGCAACAGATGTGGTTGATGAGAAGACTGGTGGTTGGTAAGGCCCACTAGTCCGCATTTTAGCGCAGTGAGATTTGCAGATAAGGCATGTTGATCGCGCATGTGGTGGTTCAAGCATGTAGTTGTCAAATTATTGCAATTTTTGCCTCTACTAGTTTTTTTTTTGCAAATTTGGCATATATCGTGAGTTGGGTCATCCTTTGCAGTCTCAGAAAAGGCCCAGGCTAGGCAACCCTTGCCGCCTCTGTGAACTGCACACTCGCAACCGGTGCTGGCCACAGTTAGAGTTGTGGCTGAGGATGCAGTGCTTGTCATGGTTGCATTACTTCATATCTGTGCGGGAAGCCGCAATGTTATCTCCTTGTCTTCCTCCTCCTCCACCTCTTCTGCTGAGCTACTCAGCTGCATACGTCTGGGTTCACACCAAGTGGAATCTACAACCTTATCGTCATCCTCTCTGTTCTCACATTCCTTACCCTGAGAGTCACCCTCCTCCTCTTCCTGCCCTGACATGACAGTACAGTCCACGTGCGCCTCTGGTATCTGAGTCTCATGAGGATCACCTCCACCACCGGTGGTTAACATAAGGTGAAGAGGGCCTAGATTCTGCCTGGACCCTACTTCATCTGAAAAGATTTTGGGCATCAGTGCAGATGCTTTCCTCCTGTGGATTATGTGAATCTTTGGAGCAGACCTCTGATGCCCATGGAATAGTATGTTTGAACAACACTGCAGAATGGCCCATCTCTAGTTCCCCACAATCAGTTGGGCATTTGGAAATTTGAGATTTGGGGGGATACCAGGGTGAATGGGGTGCCACCTCTGAGGATTGCACTGTTTGTGATGTTTAGGTGGGGGAAGAGGAGGAGAAGCCACTTGATTCAGCGCTTGCCATCCACTGGAGCGCATGCTCTTTCTGAACCTCATCTACAAGGTGGACCGCTGTGCGGCTGCTAAAGAAAGGGAGTTGAGTAGCCCGTCCAGTAACAGATGTTGTTAGTGGTCTTTGGATAGGACGAGACAATGTTTGTTCAGATGAGCATTCATTAACACTTAAGTCACGTACACGTCGAACAACAAGCCTAGTCCCCCTTCCACCATGACTTTACTTTTTCCCACTCATGTTGTATGTACCCTTCCCCTCTTTTAACCAGCTGTTTCACAACCTTAGGCCCAGACCTGTCAGTAACCTGTCACTAAATTAATGCTCGGGCAACAAGCTGGGTTTACCAAATACCCTTGTTTTCTGTGTCTATGGGACAGTCGAGACCGACAAAATCACTGGACCAAGAAGAATTGGCAGCCGAGGGTGCTCACAGTTGGTGAAAAAAATGTCCTCCGAGAAACTTTGGTTCCTCCCCATAAAGTTCTTCTACCACCTCTCCACATAAAATTGGGATTGATGAAGCAATTCGTAAATTCACTTCCAAAAGATGGAGAATGCTTCAAATACTTGGTCACCAAGTTTCCAGGCTTCTCGGAGGCAAAATTGAAGGAAGGTGTGTTCGTCGGACCAGACATTAGCAGGCTTATAGCTGATCAAGAGTTTATCAATACCATGACGCATCCTCAAAAAGAAGGGTGGATTGCATTTAAAGAGGTCGTAGAGAAATTTTTAGGCAATAACAAAGACCCTGACTACAAAAAAATCGTCGGACGAATGCTGAAAGCATTTCAAGCTTTAGGTTGCCTGATGAGTTTGAAAGTGCATTTCCTCCATTCCCACCTTGTCAACTTTCCTGAAAATTTGGGAGCTGTGAGTGAAGAGCAAGGTGAACGATTCCACCAGGACATTAAAGAGATGGAAAGAAGATGCCAGGGAAGATGGAGCATTACAATGATGGGAGACTACTGTTGGGCGCTTCAGAGAGACATTGCAGATGCTACTTACAAGCATAAATGTACTAAGAGAAGCCTCACAGGGAAGAAGAATCGATTTTAGTGTGTGTTAGTGAGCTCATTGCAGTTAAAAAAATGATTTTCATGAAACGTTTGTCAAAAAAAATTAATTTTATGAGTCTATTTTCATTTATTTTGAGGTATTGTCTTATTTAACATAGTTACTTAAATTGTCAGAAAACGTGATGTCCTATGACAAAACAGAGGTGATTTTCGGATTCAGTGCACTCAAAAACATAAAGATTACGTGGAATAACCAAAACAGCTCTTGAAAAAATTTTTTTTGCAGACCTGTGTAATCAGTATTTATTGGCTGATTTAGTGTGGCTAGACCACAGAATGATAAGGATTATGAAATGAGGCCTGGTGCCTGCAACACAGAATCAGCACAAAAGATTTGGATTATGAAATTAGGTCTGGTGCCCGTACCAGACTATTATCCCAAACTATTTGGATTATGAAATGAGGCCTGGTGTCTGCACCAGAGTATTAGCCCAAACGATTTTGAATAGGAAATGTGGCCATCTGATTCCTCTTTGCAACACATTTTTATCCCAAAGTATGTGGATTACAAAATATGGCCTCCTGGTTGAACCCCTATATTAGGCCCAACAATTTTTAAGAGGGAATTGTGGCCTTCTGTTTTCTCACTGCAACACCGTTTTATCACAAACTATTTGGATTAGCAAATTTGGCTTACTGGCTGAACCCATATATTAGGACTAATGATTTTTAAGAGGAAATCTGGCCTTCTGATTCCTCACTGCAACACAATTTTTGCCCAAACAATTTAGATTAGCAAATGGGGTCTCCCTACTGCAACATAGTTTCAGCACAATCTAGTTAAATGCTTGAAAATCGATTTCACACAGGACAGAATCCTACATAGCTAACTGACAAGTTCACTTTCAGCAGCAGCACTAGCAGGAGCGCCTTCTCTGCATTGTGACGCTGAGAAAATGGTGCCAGTAAAACAAGATTTCCGCTTTTTATATGGACAGGGGCATGTGACTTCAGCATCCAATCACAGAAGACCTTGTGTCACGACGTTGTGGGTGGTTTCTGCGCTCTGCCGGAATGTACACACTTTAAGTTATTAAAGAAAAAAAAAATTACACTGCTCCTTCGCAGCTCCACACCCTCAACTCATCAAACACGTGGAAATTTGATGATTTACCGAGCTATGACAGAATTTTGACGACTTTGAGTAAAAATGCTCGGGAAACCGAACACAAATCCGAATGTGCTACTTTCATGCCGAATTTGAGATTGTCAAACGTTTTCCAAAAAGTTTGCTCATCTCTAATAGTAACGCCAAGCTGTCAATCTATTCGTACACATCCTAGAAGAACCACTGAAGTAGGGCAAAATGCAGAGTTCTAGTAACTCCAGAATTATTATTTTATGGGGAATACAATTAATAACCAAAACAGACATTTTAGGATATACCTTCTTTAAAGGGAACCCGTCTTTATGCTGCTCAAACCACAGGAAGCCTAAATCAGCAAACTATGTTGCTGCAGAATTAGTTTGAGCAACATTAGCTTGAAGATTTGGCCAGAGACTTAGGCAGAGATGAGACTAGTCTTCTCTCCGCCCTGCTCTAGTTGGTTACCATGTGTGTACAACACGACTGACCTGTCAGAGACCTGCCTATCAACTAGAGCAGTGCAAGGTGAAGCTTCTCCCTGCACCACTCTAGTTGATTGACAGGTCTCTTTAAAATTATGGCCCCAATTCATCAAGATGGTAGATAAGCTTATATATCTGCCAGTGAGTATGCTGTACTCAAAAGAAATGACCAAAGTCATTCTGTAGAGATAATAATAATAATCACAAGTAATGATCATAGATAATATGTAGCAGTAAATGATGCATTATTAAAGAGCCGACAATGTATACAAATATATGAAACCAATGTTTCGACCTGTATGGACTTCCTCAAGGTTTTCTGTGTACAGGCAGACAATATATTGGACAATAATACTATCAGAACAAGTATGTACGTTGCATATTAGAACCTTTATGTGCACATTTTCTATATCCAGTTGTCTGTGTATACATGTTGTGCATAATTCTGCGTAGAAATCATCAGAAGACATGGAGATGCGTGTGAAGCCCCAAAGTGAACCAACAGTCAACAATTCGAGAACTCTATAATTTCATCAGATTTGTAATTTTCCTTGAGATATGTCAAGGGAATTATAATAATGATAACCTCTGTGTGAGCTTGTGAAAAAAGATTTATAGGTAAGTATTAGAATTGTATTAGCCAAATTAGGTAGAATAAATATAAAGAAAAAGATGAAAAAAAAGGGCGGGAAAAAGTGGGAAGGAAAAAAAAGAGAAGGAAGAGAAACGAAGGAAAAATTAAAAGAATAATGGAGATATACATGTTCTAAGTACTACCTAAGTGGTTTCTTATATCTGTAAAGGAGGGGGAAAGAAAAAATTAATGGAACATAACAGTAGTTAGGTCATAATTTGAAGACAATATCAATAAATGTACCAATATATGTCTACAGACCAATTACTAGAAAACTTCATATTCCTTATTAAGGCCATATGGTTCCATTGTCTGTAAGACATGGATCCAATATGCTTCACGTTCTTTAAGTTTCCTAATCCTCTTACCACTGCATCTGGATGCTGGTACGCACTCTAAGACTTGGAATTTAAGCTGTGAATCAGAATGGTCTGAAGTCTTGATGAAGAGGCGTCCTGGAATTAAACACTCCTGATCTGTTTAGAGGGGCACGCCTTTTAATGAATCCAGCACTTCTGAAAAGTGGAATGTGCCACCTTGTGCACTTTGCCATAAATCTTACTTCAGTTGGAAACTGGAGTAAGATTTGTAGCACAAGGAATACCACTGCTCAAGATGACTTTGACAAATGGGAGTTGCCACGTGCTATCTCCATCCACTTTAGCGGAGCTAAACGAAAATTGCAGCCTCGCTTTGCGCCAAAATTTTGTGACTTTTCAAAGCTCTTTACACGAGAATTCTGGCGTACAAGTTTTAATGAATCTGGCCCATGTTTTCTATGAAATCACACAGCCTTTCAGATAAAAATATAAATGGCTGCAGTCTTGCAGCTATGTTCTAAAGGCACTGTCACACTTAGCGATCTCACTAGCTATCACGACAACGACACGACCGGCGAGATCGCTAGTACAATCGCTATGTGGTCGCTAGTTAGATTCCAAACACAAAGAACTCATCAGAGATCAGCGATCTGTATAACGACCTCTGTGGTCGTTGGGAAAACCTAGTCCCACCTGCGATGCTGGTGAAGTCGTTCATAAAGGGTGTCACACTCAGCGATTCAGGCTCACCAGCGGGACACCAACGACCAAAAAACGGCTCAGAACGTTCATAAGCGATCAACGACATCTCAGCAGGGGCCACATCGCTGCTACATGTCACACACAGCTAACTCGCTAACGAGATCGCTACTGCGTCATAAAATCGGTGACGCAGTAGCGATCTCGTTAGCGATCTCGCTTAGTGTGACAGTACCTTTATTCATGCTGCTCGTGGTTTGGGCAGGTTTCCTGTCAAGGCATTATCTGGCACCTCTTACTACCTTTTTGGGAGGTGACAGGAGATGCTAAAACTACCACATATACACCACCTATTCTAGATAATAGAAAAACTACACTTTTTATCACTGCTGGACATTCTACTTCTCTTCTGTCCACTCCTCTTCACATTTCACCTCTCCTTATGTTACCAAACTCCCCACCAGCTAGGGTATGTTCACATGTCGGAGTATTCCCATGAAAAGCTTTTCATTTTTTTACTGTCCGAGCAAACTACTGTAAATGAGATCTCTGAAATCTCATCCACACGTTGCTTATTTTTTCCTTACTGATTTTAAAGCATTTTCAAATCTGCAGCAGGTCAGTTCTTTCATCATTTTTGCAACGTATGTCAGCCAACCTAATATAAAGGAAAAACTGCATCAAAGCTGCTTTTGAAAACGTTGCCAAATTGTGCATTTTTCCTGCCTAGAGAAATGTTTTTGATGCTGAAATATTTGCTGCAAGTGCTTAAACTGAACCTGTCACCAGGAAAATGTAGTCCAACCTGCAGGCACCATGTTGTAGAGCAGGGGGAGCTGAGTAGATTGATATTTAATCATTTAACCATCTGCTCTTTCTGGCATTTTTGGTCCAACTTGTGGTTTTATCTGTGACTGACAGCTACCCGTATCCACTGTTATACAAAGAAAGCTGTTAGTCACTGACAGGGATCGCCCACTGGATCCAAAACCAAATAAGAGCAGAGGTTTAAATGATGAAAATTATATATCGATCTACTAAGTTTGTTCTGCTCTATAACATGATATGTCTGCAGATTAGACTGCATTTTCTTGGAGACAGGTTCCCTTTAAAGTGTGTACATGCCCTAAGGTAGCATTTCTTAAACTGGTGAATATATTATTTTATCATTTTCTATGTTATTTGCTGTAACTGTTCGTTATCTCAAATGGAAACTCGTATAAACTCATTTTTTTCTGTTTTGATATTGAACCAATTTGTTTTTTAATTAGCAGACATTTAACATATAATTTATACTGAAGTGTTTTTTTTCTGTTCTGTTATTGAAGTCTCATAGTTTCACTTATTGTTTTCTGTGAAGCTTAACCTATCCACTTCACCTCCTCCAACGCAAATTGTAAGTCGATCACAATCATCCAGTACAACCAGCAGCAGTATTACACAGAAAACCATGTTACTGGGAAGTACTTCTCCATCTATAAGTTCAAGTCAGGCTCAGATGTATCTACGCGCCCAAATGGTAAGATGAAGCTTTTTGTCTAGCTATGTTGTTATGTTGTTTCTTTGCTATGTGTTTTTCTTTTCTGTAGATTTTTTATGTTATGATGTGATGTTAGTGCTTATATTATACATAAAAAAATATAGATTTCTCAGTTGCTTCATTGGGGGACACAAGAACCATGTGTTGGTCTGCTGCTACCTGGAGACTGACACTAACATCTTAGCAAAAAAGGTTGGCTCCTCCCCAGCAGACTAAACCTTGCCTGCTAGCACCAGGCCCCCTCAGTTTAGCTTAGTGTCATGAGGAGGCAGACATTGGTCAAGTCTCAGACCAGTCTTTGTCTTTGTTAGGGTAGAAGCTATCTATCCCTCTTTTTGTGTTTTAGAACTCAGATGATCGTTAGGAGGGGTATCGTGATGCCACTCTGTTTCACCCCACAGAGCGACAGAAAGTACAACCTGTACTGGTCAGCCTGTATCCACTCTCATCGATCTGGTAGGACTGTTTACTTTAAAACAGCCAGCGATCACTTACCAAGGGGAGATTGGTCCTGTTGTTTTTTACGCCTGCCCACTATTGCGTGGCTCATTTGCCCAGAGTGAAAGATTGAGTCTGGACTTCCAGATGTCTAGCCGCAGGATCAAGCTTCTTCAGAACAATTAAGTATGTTCCTGGCTGCAGCCCTGCATTGTGCTGGTTTCCCTAAGGTCATTTTTCTTGGCTATGTGACTTTTTTTTATGCAGTGTCTTGGAGTCGAGGACCTGGTCAAGTACTCGTGTCCCCTCTCTGTAGTCTTTTAGACTCCAGGCATTTTTTAGGTGCCCTTTTCTCCACTGCCCTTTTTGTCTCGCCTCAATTGCTCTTCCCTCCTCCCCTGGGTTGGGAGTGAGGTGGGGGATGGGGAGCCTATGTTGATCTAATGGTATCCCGGCTAAACTGCAAGGTGCTGAGGTTTGTGGCCAGGTCTTGGGATCCACTGGCAGTTGTGGTTGACGTGTTGGCAATCCCTTGTTCTCAGTTCACACTTCCAAACCTGTTTCCACTTCTGCCCCTGCCATTCAGCCTTCACAAGAAACCCGAACTGGCCTTGAAGATCCTGGTATACGGAAATGATTAGTCTCCTGGCAGACTACATATGCGCTCTCCGGATTGTCAATATCTTCTTTCCCAGGACCCACTCTTCCATCAGAATTTACAGTCACTCATTTTAACATCATGGCTTACTGTACTTGTCTATATTTGCCCCTCTTCACATGTAAAGCGCCATGGAATAAATGGCGCTATAAAAATGTATAATAATAATAATAAATGGCTGTTGAAGCCGCGATTCTGAGGGCACCAGGCCTGTTGGATCCATTTATTTATATGATGATTAAGGCATGAAAGCCTTCCTCATTGCATATCTACCATTGCATCTGAAAGGCCTATTGTTGGTGTGAATCAAGCCCTGTGGCTCGTGAGGAGTGTGTGTCCATTCCTGTGTGGGCACTGGCTCTGTAGCTGAGTTGACCAAGTTTTCCCAGACCCTATTTATGGTTGTGGAATGATTGCTTATGGTATCTTTTGTTTTTGGGACTCTTACTGCTGCCCACAGTGAGTCAGACCTACCAGCTACACCGCACAGCATGGCCATGCACAGAGGTGATCCATGCAGCCTCTGCTCAGCTCAAGTGCCAAGTTTCTGCCTTGGCTATTCTATTTCAGAGAGCTCTGTATGCCACAAGTCAAGACTTTTGTCTAGAGAGTGGCACATGCGAAGCCACCATAATGTCCCCCCTTGATCCTTGGCATCTCAATTTTGTTTTAGCCAATTAGAGACATCTCACGTTCCATTTCTTCTCTAGGGTGAATTTCTTAGAGCAACTACCTCCATAAGGACGGTTTTGGAACTGGCTCCTTAAGGCTATTTGCACCCAGTGCGTTTTTTATGCGTTTTCACATCATTTTTTCCACGCAGAAATGGGTCAAAAGTGGTATGGAATCCTTATACAAGCTTATTCAATGACAATCCTGAAGTGTTGTGCACATGATCAGTTTATTTCCGTGTGTATTTGCTGTGCGTTTTTTTCTGCAGCATGTAAATTCTTTTTGCGTCTCTGCAGCGTTTCTGCCCCAATTGACTTCAATTGAGTCAGTCAATTCCGCAGCAAAAACACAGGTATAAAAATGTTTGCTGATTTGCTGAGTTTTTGTTTTGCGATTTATCGGCTTCATATGACTAATACTACCTCTGGTCAGAGCGCTGCAGGGTCATGCTGTCAGATGTCAGCGTCATCCCGCGGCTGTGACTGTCACCCGTGGTAACGCTACCGCCAGTAAGACTGTCGGTCAGAGCTCCGCGGGGTCATGCTGTCAGATGTCAGGGTGACCCTGCAGCTGTGACTGCGATCCGCGGTAATGCTACCACAGACCGTCGGTCACAGTGCTGCGGGATCATGCTGTCAGATGTCAGAGTGACCACGCAGCTGTGACTGTGACCCGCAGGCGTGGGCTGATGAGACTACTGCTCCCATCGGGCTATGTCTGCAGTCACTGATAACAGTGACAGCAGGTGCCGCTGATGGGAGACGTAGTCTCTTCTGCCGGCACCTGTGCTCACAGTTAAAAAATGTAAAATTACACACTTATTCAAATAAAAATAAAACTCGATTATACTCACCTAACACCAAATCCCTGACGCCCTTGTCTCCTAGAAATAATGTAAAATAATAAACCAACATATACTCACCTGTCCGCCGTAGTCCACGTAATCCGAGTGTCCCACGGCGATCTTTTGTGTAGAACAGTCACATCGGGAGATGTGACCACTCTACCTGGTCGCCGGCGATACACAGGAGGTAATCACTCCCTCCACTGAGCTGCCCTGAGAGTTCACCGGAGTTCATCAGCTCCAGTGCTCTCACTTACTGCACCGCTGCGTGAGAACTTTCCCACGCAGCAGTTGTGCCGTAAGGGAGATCACCGGAGCTGATCAGCTGATGTACTCCAGTGAACTCTCTCACGGCAGCTCAGTGATATACTGCGGGAGCGATTACGTCCTATCAGTGTATCGCCAGCTGTCTTTGAGAGCAGTCACATCACTGATGTGACTCCTCTCAAAGTGATCAGAATCGTCGTGGGACATTATGGATTATCCTCTCTGCGGACAGGTGAGGAATATTGTGGTTTATTATTTTTGTTGCAGGAGACATTGACATCAGTGGATTAGGCATTCGGTGAGTATGGTTTAATTAAGATTATTAAAGGAATCTGTGTCATTATTTCAAATAAAGGACTTTATTCTGGATGTCTGTGTTTTTATTCAATATGACTATAGGGTTACTAATGGATAGGTGTCTTATAGACGCCTCTCCATTACTAACCTGCGGGCTTGATGTCACCCGACATACAAAGGTGACATCAATCCCACAAATATGAACCCCACTTGCCACCACTACAGGGCAAGTGGGAAGAGCGAGGCTAAGCGCCAGATTTGGCACATCTAATAGATTCGCCTTTTCTGGGGCGGCTGACAGATGTTTTCAGTCTGGGAGGGGCCAATATCCATGGCTCCTTCCTAGGCTATTAATATCAGCCCGCAGCTGTCTGCCTAACCTTTGCTGGTTATATTTTATAGGGGGAGCGTATGTCAATTTTTTTCTGGGGTCCCTGTTGTGAATGTGTTAGAAATGAATTCTGAGCAGAAG
>VIAB01014363.1:44369-57215 GCA_009801035.1 Oophaga pumilio | reverse complement strand
TGGCTTATACACAAGTATATACGGTAATTCTTCAGATCAGTACGATTATGGCAATACCAAACATCCATAGTCTTCTTTAGTTAAATCCAACCTGTCAGCAGGATTGTGCTGAATAACAGACAGTGTCAGGTTGGTGCCGTTATACTGATTTAAATTATACCTGGTTGATGAAATCTATCTTGTGGTTGTTGTTTAATCTTTGCTTTCAGTTAATAAGATTCTTGTGCTTTGGGGCGGCCTGTAGGGGGGCTTTTGCAGATCATGGGCATCGCTTGCCAACAGATGGTTCCATTTTATTGGAGAAAAAAAAATTATCCAGCAAAATGGCACCAGCGGTGGCTCATGCGCAGTAGCATCTATCGGTAAGCGGTAGATGCTACTGCACAGGTGCCGCCGACAGCGCCATTTTGCTGGAGGTAAATGTTTATTTTCAAAGCCCACACAAAAAAGTGCGATATTTTAAAAAGGAGGCAGGTCACTGAAGGATTAGTGACCTGTCAGTTAAGTTATAATAATGAAAATGATGCCAAAGCTCCAAAATAAGCCCCTCCCACAGGCCACCCCGGAGCACCAGAATCTCATTAACTTAAAGCAAAAATTAAAGAACAACCACAAGACAGTTTTCTTCAACTCAGGTATCATTTTTATCAGGTTAACAGCCCCAACCTAACAGTGTCTGTAGTTTACTTAGCAAAATTCTGATGACAAGGTCACTTTAAGTAGAGAAAAAAAATTCAGAAATTCGTAAAAAATTTTTTTGCTTGTCTTGTTATTTTAAGAGACTCATGATGTCTTCATTTTTTGGTCAATAGAGCTGTGAGAGGGCTTGTTCTTTGCACCTTTTTTCTGACATTTTTTGTGATACCATTTTGAGGTAGATGGGATGTTTTTGCAATCTCTTGAGGGGTTGCAGCAGCCTCAAAAAGCAATTCTCGCATTTATATATTTTTTCTTTACATATATAAAGTTAAAATTATTCCCTTTTTCCCATTAAAATGAAATAAATTTTAAAAATATGCATATGTATCTCTGTGCCCGTAAAAGTCATAAACACTTTTGCTGTATTTTATAGTTGCATCTGCAATTGTCTGATCGCTTATACTGTACATAGCAATACCATAGTATTGCTATGCATAGCAAAAGTCAATGTCTTCTATGATCGCCAGAAACAGCTGCATTTCATAGAGGCACAGTCATGAAAGGCTTCAACATACCCCCGGCCTTATGGTAATCCGCTAGTACCTCACTATTGTGTTGCGGGGCCACTGATGGATGGTTAGAACAGCACATCCCCAGCAGATGGCATGCTGTAAATGCTGATTGAGATTGACAGCCGAATTTAACAGGTTAACAGTCATGGACAGAACTCCGTTCCATTCCCTGACACCAGCCGAGCTTAATGGTACCTGGAGAAAACTCAGCCATACACGGGAAAAAATATAAATTCCTTATAGATGTTGTCCTTTGTTGAATAAGTAGTTTTAAAATAAATTAACAAAAATAAACATATTTGGTTATCGACACATCTGTAAAAAGTCCAATTTGTGAAAACATAAAGTTAATTAACCCATCAGGTAATGCTAATTGCCATGAAGAGAAAAAAACTTGAACCCCCAGATCTCCAGATCTGCTTTTCTTCGGTCACCACATCTCCCTTAAAACATAAAATGAAATCAAAACATTAATACTACAAAATATTACCGGTAAAAACAAAGGCTCACAATGCAGAAATCCAAGCCCTTTTTTAAGTTCATCAATGAGAAAAATGGAACATATTTGTATTTTTTTTTTCACAAAATTGTGACATTTTTTAATCACTGAAATGTTTATAAAAAAAAAACTATGCAAGTTTGGTGTCTATGTAATCATGCTGATCTAAAGAATCATGTTACGGGGTAATTTTTACCACACACTGATCATCTCAGAAAGGAAACCCAATAAACAATGGAAGAATCAAATTTTTTTCACCATTTCACCACACTTGTATTGTCAAAAGGAAGATGAGAGACACCAGACCCCACAATGCAGATGAGCTGAAGGCTTCTATCAAAGCAACCTGGGCTTCCATAACCCCTCAGCAGTTCCACAGACTGATCGCCTCCATGCCACGCCTCATTGATGCAGTAAATGATGCTAAAGGAGCCCCAAGCAAGTATTGAGTGCATTTACTGAACATACATTTCAGTAGGCCAACATTCCGGATTTTAAAATCATTTTTCAAGCTGGTGTTATAAAGTATTCTAATTTACTGAGATAATGACTTTTTGTTTTCATTGGCTGTAAGCCATAATCATCAACATTAACAGAAATAAACACTTGAAATAGATCACTCTGTCTGTAATGACTCTATATAATATATGAGTTTCACTTTTTGTGCTGAAGAACTGAAATAAATTAACTTTTAGGAGATATTCTAATTTTGTGAGAAGCACCTGTACAAGAAATCTGCACTCCAGAGAATACAGATTTTTGCTAAATTCAAGTAGAATCAAAACTAACTCAAATAAATTTGCTCAAGTAGGGAGTCTTGTATAAAGACTTATATAAATGTGCAAAAAAAGATTGTGCCCACCTGACAGCTAAGCTAAGCCGAAAATAAGCATAATTTATCCCCTTAATGATCTGGTGTTTTTTCTTTCTGCACTTTCATCTCCCATACCCCCTCTTTCTTCTAAAAGCAATAGCTTTCATATTGTTCTTTGAACATTGCCGTATGTGGGCTTGTTTTTTTGCAGGATGCGTTGTACATTCAAATGACACCATTCAGTTTACTGAAGGAAAGGAAATAAAATCCAAAATGCTGTGAAATGGTGAAACCCCCCACAATTCTGCAATTGTTTTTTGTTTTGTTATGTCATTCATTGTACAGTAAAAATGACTAAGCAACATTATTTCTCAAAGGTTATGGTGATACCTAATTTGCACATTAATTTTTCTTTAATTCGTGAAAAATAATCATTAATTTGGCTATTGTCGTCATGATCTGAAACCAGTGACATTTTTACTTTTACGTTTATGTTGGACATGTGTGAGGGCTTTTATTTTGTGTGTACAGTAGACATTTTTATTAATACCGTTTGGATCACTTTTGGTGGGAACTACAGTGACTAAAAAACGCCAATTCCGGCATTTCAATTTTCTTCCATTTCGGCTTTCACTGTATGAGATCAATATTTTCATATTTTATTAGTTTGGGCGATTATTTACGTAGCAATACATTTGTCGAAAAGGAAGGTGATTTAAACTTAATTTTTGAAGGTTTTCTTTAGATTTTTAAAGAATGCTTGTTACATTTTAATTAGCCTCTTTAATTTCCCCAAACACATTAGACCAATAGTGATAACAACAAGTTCGGTCGACAGTCTAATTGCACAATGCTGGTCTATGGATGGTCAGGGAAGATGTCGATCGGGCATTTCCAATTTCAGAATTCGGTTTGTATTGTTTTCCTGGAGAAAAGCCACCGCCGACATTTCAACTGGCGGCTTTTTCATAGAGAACACAGGAGCACTTGGCCAAACGAAAGGCCACTGTCACTCTTCACTGTTGGGTGCCTGTACCTAACTCAGCCAGCACCTGTGTTACATAGAGCAGCCTCAGCTCCTGAGCCTGCTCCATACAGAAAAAGCACACCGCTGTTGTACATGTAATGTGGCTGATGGTAATGGGTTAAAATGCAGAAATTTAGAGGTCAATAAAGAAGTTTGGAGTTGGTTACTTATGTCAAAAAATATGGTGTTAATTGTAAAATATACAACATAATTAAAGCTAAATTTCTAAAATATAATAGAAAAACACCAGTATGGCAATCATTTTACCAACTGCTAGAAATGTTGTTTGTTTTGTTTCTCTAAATAGCTGTGGCAGGACTTTTGTTCCGCACTCAGGGGTGCAACAAGTTCAGGCGCTTAAGCCCCTAAAGTTAAGGTTGTCCAGAATGAGAATACATTTTCTACCTATGTTTCTCGGGACTGCAACACTTTTGTGAATGAGGAAAAACTGCAATAGCAAACATGGTCCATAGGCAGATTTAATGGTAATCACTCCACACATTTTCCTCTGTCTTGCACTAAACCCAAATACGATACGATACGACATCAAGTAGGCCATAACGGCAGGTGGGTGGATGTGTACCCCTTGCTGGTGAATAATGTAAAAAAATAGTTTGCTCTCAGGTTTTATAAGTCTTTAGAGTGCCTCTAAATTCTGGCTAGTCAGGATCAAATTGCAGCCCCCTTATCAACACCAGGGCAGCAAGAGTCCACGTCTTAGGTGACAGTCCAAGCAGATGTGAATTGTCTACTTTCATACACAGGACACCAGCCGCTTTTGGTCAAGTTCAATGGTTTTGCTCAACAACTCCAACATGAAGGGAGAGCCATAGGGGAATGCTGCATGCATTAAAGCTAGACAATTAATCATGTAGAGGTGATGGATGAAAATTCAGTGTCTCCTGACACCTGTTCACCTTTGTTTTTGCAATTAGACCTGGAGATGCTGACGTATTGCGTACTTTATTTAGTATACAGCTAAATGTCTTTTATGTAAGGAAATGCAAGAAATGACATGTAATGTAAGAAAGGAATATTGACTAATGAGTCATTTCTTACAATAAGAATTACAGAAAAAAGTGAATATCATCCTACTACAGTCACAAAGTCGTAGGAATATATATATATTTTTACAGATTTTTTGTACAATTTATTTTACTTTTTGATAATAATATTACTTAATTCAATGTATGTAGAGTGGACATATTGATTTCTCCAATCACTTTCTGTTTCTTTACGAAAATT
The DNA here is from genome assembly GCA_009801035.1 of Oophaga pumilio. NCBI lineage: Eukaryota > Metazoa > Chordata > Amphibia > Anura > Dendrobatidae > Oophaga > Oophaga pumilio. The sequence goes on along the minus strand of VIAB01014363.1, from coordinate 52,419 downwards.
ATCAAATTTCCTGACTTGAGGATTTGGGGTATTAAATGGTGCCTATATTTAACTGTATTTTCAGCAGAGCTTGAATTTGTATTAAGTATCAGAAGCCTAATTCTGAGGATTAGGGTCAGCTTAGAGTTAATGCAATAAAAGCTGGGGCATTTGTCCCCACAGTTTGCTACAGCAATCCTCAGTACTTACACGCTTTTTAGTCTGTTCTTTAAACTCTGATGGTTCAGAGATAGGACCGTCCTGACTGGGTACACCCTGTTGCAGTGGGATTGCTTTTACGCTTTTTTGATGAAAGTAGTGTTAACTAAGTGCCCTATGTTAATTACACTTACTATTGCTATTTTCTCATTTACTTACTTCAGGGTGTTTGATTAGTTTGTTTTATCCCAGTTTGTGTTTGTTAATGGCCAAAGTATGTACATGCACGCACTGACTGACAGAGACAGAAAAAGGCCCCTGTGCAAAAACAGTATATGGGCCCCTTACAGCCCAAGAGCTCCTAAAAATGCAAAATTGCACCTGTTGGAGGTAGAAATGGGCCCCTTTACCTCTTGGACCCCTATGCAACTGCACAGGTTGCACCAATGATATGTCTGTCACTGCATGCACCAACACATTGCACTTGTACTAATACTAGCTTTTGAACCCATTCTATGCCAGGGTGGCAAGCATTTTTATTGGTACATTTATACAGTGTCTTCAATAAAATGGCATCAGAGATTGTGGTATGCGCACGTGCTGACTCCGGCGCCGTTTTATTGCAGTAATGTACTACAATATCAACAAAGCAGTGCGCACACGCCGGCCATAGGGATAATGGCGATGGTCGGCGCGTGTCCACTGCTATGTTGATGTTGTAGTAGAATTGGCACCGGAGTCAGCGTATGTGCCACACTTTATACAGTGTAAATCATCTACCTTACTAGTTTTTTTTCCACTAATTTACACATATTCCATTTCTTTCCAAAACATTTATGAAAAGCTTTTATAGATAGCCAATAATAGCCATTAGTATTATTTGTATACAAGCTAGGAGATATAATGTTGCCGAATATCTTGCCTCTTCCCGCAACAAATCTGCAACCATTATTAAAGATCTTATGCAGAGATTCATGAGGATAAAGAACAGGAAAGTAATTAGCAATTATACTTTTGATTTTACTAAACTGCAGACTATATAGGGCACTGAACTTTATAGTTTGATTGGTAATGATATGATTATTCACTTAGCACCATTAGATTTAATTTTTTGGGATAAGATATCTGCTCTTTTTACATTTGGCGTTTTATAGTATGCTTTATTAATAACCTTATCACCATGACCTCTTTCTTTATGTCTGTTTTTTAACACAGCACATTCCTTATTGAAGGTAGATTTCTTGGAACAAATATGTTTAGCCCTAACAAGTTCCCCATAAGGAATAGATGAAATAGTGCGTACTGGGAGGACACTGTCAGAATGCAGGGTAGTGTTGCTGCTGCCCGTCAATTGAATATCCAAAAATTCGAAGCTTTTTTAGGGCCAATATGTATAAAATGCAAATTGATATCATTGTTATTCAAATAATGCATAAAGTCTGGTATGGTCGATATGTCATGAGACCATACAATGAGGATATCGTCCACATATCAACCATACCAGACTATGCTTGAAAAAAGTGTGTTGATATGAGAAAATATGAAACATTCCTCCCACCACACTACAGAAAAAATAACTAAAGCAGGGGAAAATCGGGAACTCATCGGCGCTACTTTAATCTTAAAAAAATACTCTTTATTGAATGTAAAAAAGTTATGTTTGAGTAAAAATTCTAAAAACACAAGATTAAAGATTTTCAATGTCCCAAGAGAAATAGTTATAACAATCTGCATATTATCAAAGGCTTTCAAAACTGATGTGATATCCCTTAAGTAACCTGGTATATGGGATATTAAAGGTCACAGGTGTTGATTAATCCTTCACCAAGAGAACCTATACCCGATGTTTTGGGTCGTAAAGGTGGGTGAAAAATGTCTTAATGGACCTTTGGCATGCCATGAAAAATAACCATAGTAGATACAGCTTTAATAAAAATTTGGTAACCTTGTTATCAAGAATGCCTCTATTTATACCTTCCTGATTAAAGAGGGAAAGTTTGTAGCTGCACATATTTGAAGGGTCAGACATAACTCTTCTATAAGTACTGCTATAGGCTAAAATAGAATATACTTGCTTCTTGTACACTGCTGCATCCATGGCAACCACACAACCCCCTTTATCAGACTTCTAAATGACAAGGTTAGAATTTCTAGCAAGGTTGGCAAGCACATCCCTATCAGATTCAGAAAGGATATCCCGATGCGGTACAGATGCGGCAGTGTCAGCGTGCAACTGTTTGAGATCCTTTTCCACCAAAGACTGAAACATATCAAGTGAAGGAACACAAAACTCCTTGGGATAATACTCAGAATTTTTTGTTTGAATTTTAATACCTGATTCATCAATTAGAATAATATCCACATATTCTCTACAGCCGGGTCTGCATATTGTCCTGCAAAGAAAATTCATTAATAGTATCATTATCAGAATTTTTAGTAGAAGAATGAATAGCAAAAAAATGTACAGTATGTTAACTGTGAGTGTCCTGGCGAACTTATTGACATCCAGTAAAGTTTGACATAAATCAAAATCCTGGCAAGGTCAAAGTTAAGTTCTTTGGACAAGACACTAATCTCTGCTGATGAGATAAAACAGTCGGGTTGAGTATAACAACACCTTTGGAAGGAATAGAAGATATCAGTGTTTATTCTGCTTCCGCCGATTGGAATAACTCCTGAAGAAGTCCTTTGTTTTTTGCATCTTTTCCATCCCCTCGTTCTCCCTTTTTTGACGTATTGGTGGGATTAGATTATCTTTCCACACTGTTTCTCTCACAGGAAGAATCCATAGTATCAAACGTACTGTTAATCAAATCAGAGGTATCTACCTCAGATGAAGAGAAATTAACTTGTTTGTGACCATGATTTAGCTTCTCCCCAGATTTAGCATATTTTAAGGTTGATTTAGGTGCACTGATGGATTTGCTATATTTCCATTCACTTACTCGATCATGCTTATAATCCAGACCATCCTTCCGAAATTTCCATTTCTTGTTAGTCATTGTGGTGTCTTTTAGCTAATATTTTCTTGCAGAGGGGGGCAGTAATGAATCAATGGATGATCTGATATCTTACATTTCTTTCTGTAGAACTTTTAGGTGTTCATCTTTAAATTTATATAGCTTTCCACAAGCAGGTGTTGGTCTGTCGGGCCTGGGTCCTGCTCTGCCCCATCTAATAAGGCCTGCTGGCACTTAGAGAGGTAAATCACTAGAGACAGACCCGTTCTGACTGGGTACACCTTGTCACGTGGGATGGTTTTTTACACTTTTTTTTTTTATCAAACTAGTGTTAACTAAGCACCCTATATTATTTACATGTACTATTACTATTTACTCCTTCATTTACTGCCGGGTGTTTGCTCATTTCATTTTTTCCTAGATTTTGTTTGTTATTGGCCACAGTGTGAACGTGCATCAAGACTTTGCACTTGTATCAATAATGTGCTCCAACTCGTCTTTTTTTAAACTCTCTAGATGAAGGGTCGCGTTGGAGTGAAACGCGCTTGTTCCATTAAGAGGCTACTAGAATATGATTTGTGCCATAAGGTATCTCGTCATGAATTAGATGAGAGGGCGTCAATCTGTTCCACCCCAATTTCACCCATTTTGGTAGAGTAAACTGGCAAAAAAAAAAACAAAAGTCACAAAATTTTGCAAACTTGCACAAAAATGTAGCAACTTCTCAAAATGTTTAACACCAGATTTCTACCATAATTGCTTTGGTGAATTGGGGACATTCTGTTAAATGGAGTTGCATAATATAAGAGTTATCCTGCCCAAGAAACAATTTGTCACATGAAAGATTCATATTGAATCCAACAGAATAAATATCTAATGTTTCTCAAAATGGAATCCTTTGGATCTCTTCCCACTGCGGCAAATTTTTGTTTTTGCACTTTTGTTTTTCATTTAATTTCTTTCAAGAACCAAAATATTTTTATTTTTCAGCCGACATAGCTGTATGAGATTTGTTTCTGTTGACATTTTTTGGGACTTGTAATGTTTTTATTTTTCGGTTGATAGAGAGCCATGTTTTGCATGGCGAGCTGGAATTTTTAAATTTTTATTAATACAATTCTGGGTTGTATATGACATTTCAGAACTTTTTTTTTTTCAAGTAGTAAGCATAACAGCCAAAAAACTTCAATTCTGGCATTTTTTTACTTGACTGATCTTATGGTTCAGATTGATTAATGTAAAAGGGTATTACCATCTCCAAGATCCTATCCCAATATGTAGTAGGTGTAATAATAATAATATTAGCAAATACCTCCAACTAGAAATGTGGTATAGTTTTTCTGATTCGCTATGTCTCTTTCCTCATGAGCAGGCATTGCAGGACCTTAGGTATCCATGGTTACAACCACTGATATATCGACAGTTAGTTAGCTAGTTGCTAGTGGTCGCAATCATGGAGGATACATAAGATCCTGCAATGCCTGCACATGAGGAAAGGACATAGCGAATCAGACAAACTGTACTAAATTTCTAATTGGAGGCATTTGCTAATAATATTATTACACCTACCACATAATGGGATAGGATCTTAGAGGTGGGAATACCTTTTTAATAATCTGATAGATCAGATTTTTATGGATACAGCAATAAGTGGAAAAAAGTAAATTCAAATATTTATATGTTTTTGTTATTTTTTAAGATTTTTAAAACTTTATTTTTTATTTTTTAGTCATCTTAGTGGACTTAAACATGTAGTAGTTTAATTGCTTGTTCAATATTACAGTATATAGACAAAATGATGTTCCATCAGCTGGGCTTCATAAGTGGATAAATATGGCAGCCATGAGGGCCTTCAGCTAGCCCTCGACAGCCATGACAACCCATCGGCACACCGTAAATCACTTTGAATGTGGCAATGGAAGCAGGTGAAGGAATGCACCACCAATCAATTCAGCAAGTGATAGCAGAATTTAGGTGGTTAAACTGCAGACCTTGAAGCATGCCCTGGATGCTGCAAGTACAGACAGATGTTGGCTATGTAACACAGTCGATATCTGCCTGGTATGGTGTGGGATCAACTCCTGAGCCTGCTCCATTCATAGAGATCTGACATTGGACGTACTGCTACATTCTTACTTAAGGAAAGGTTGGTGCCGTATCCAACAGAGAAAACGTCCCTATTACTCAATATGAAAATTTAGGTATAGTAACTCAAGGCTTCATACTTTTTATGGGTGGTGTTCAGTGTGGAGTACAGTTATGAGCCCTTATACGGGTTGATCTGTAATATCACTGGAAAGTATTTGCGCCTACAAGCTACTGAACTATGGTACTTCATATTACAAATTATAATGCAGGAGCAGTGAAGCAAAATTCAGGATTGTATGTTACTGACTAAGCTTATATTGCACAAGAAAATAAAAATAAAATAGTAGGAAAAAATACAGCAAATATATTACAATACCACCGCTGATGTCTCGGCGTCGTCATATGTTATACCCATAAATATCAAGCACAATAGTAATCTTTAAAGGAGCTGAAAATATCTATCGACAGAACTGTGAGAAAAAAATGAAAAACTAACACTTTTCATTAAACAAGAAAATCCATAAACCTTTAAAAAAGCAACACTTCCAGTGATCAGTGGCTTTTCTTTTGTTATTTTTAAAAAGAAAATGATACTGTGAAAGCTCGAAGACAATGAATAGATTGACTTAAATAAATGGCGTCTCATGCTAATTTTCCTAGGAAGCGTAAAACTATCCAGTGATAAAATAAAGATCCAAACTCCTTGTCTTTGGCATTTTTGTCCAGTCTAATTTGTCTGTTTAATTTATGTATATGTATGCCTTTTTAACATGCCTTAATTTAATAAATGAACCAAGCTTTGATGAATAGCCATCATTTACCAACCATTTAAGCATGAAGTCATTTGTACGTTGGTCCATGGCTGCCGGAAAACCTTGTACAATTTTACTTTCATCCCTTTTATCATCTTCAGAGTTCGAAGTCCTGTATATGTAGTAGAGACTCGCACCAACCTGGGCATATCACTTCTTCTGGAGACACCCTATGTGTAGTTCATTAATCTAAATTGTGTATGCCCTATTAACAAAGCAACTTCAAAATGGCCTCCATTCTTCAAACTTTTGGAAATTTGATTCTTTTCCATCTTCAGACTTTATACACTAATATATGAAATGTGAGATCGCTTTTTCATGATTTTGATCCATGTTTCAAAACATTTTCAACATTCTTTTACATACTTTTGATGAAGAACAATCAAAGGAAATTGGTTATTTCCGACACTAAAACTAATCAAATGAAATAATTTTATGGTGAAACCATTGCTGTGAATGATTTAGATTCGCTGTATATTAAATTCGAAGAAATAAAATTAAATAAATTGCAAGAAAAAAATACAGAGAAATAAGTTGAGAAAAAAGATTTTGAATAAATGTAATGGAATGTAAAGCAAAGTAGACTTGACCCTATGTGGTTTCTAAGAAATCTTGGCTTGTTTTGCATATGCAGATTTATGTTGTAATAATATATACCAAATACTATTAAATAAGGTAATTATTGGGATTTTGCTCATTTCTATCTTTATCACCATGTTATTTGTAGGTAAAATTATTTTAAAAACATTTTATTACTCTTTTTAGTATGTGACCTTTATTTGTTACAGAACTCTAAATTTTACTACTAGTACATAGCAATCTTCCTACCACTAGAGGGAGCATATAGCATATTGTTTTATCATGGAGTACGTAATAAACTCATAAGCTCCCTCTAGTGGTGACCATAGAGAGACTGCATTTAATCCCTTCACGGCACTTGACATACCTATATGTCATGGTTGGAAATTGGTTCCCAACCGATGACATACAGTTACATCATAGCGATCATGCAACCACCATGTCCAAAGGAACGGTGATCACACGAAGGTGCCTGCTGTTTCTGACAGCAGGGCATCGGGACTCATATCACCACCCCCACGAATACAATTGCTGTGATTAGATGTCAAATTCTGAACAGCCAATCAAAGCGATTTCAATGTTTGGCAAATAGAATTGCCTGAAACATTGATGCCCCACTATGATGGGTGCTTCAGCACCACTGATCATAGGTTGGTACTAGCGAGCAGCAGCCACAGCACTGATTGAGCGATCAGACAATCCCACTCACTTCTTTTCCCACTTTTTCCCACTCTTTCCCTCTACCTAAGCCCTTGCACTCCCCCATCTTCTGCCACAGAGCGCTGATCAGTATTTGATCGAAGATCAGTACTTGATTGTTCAATTTTTGGCAGTATTTTTCCTTTGCACCACCTCCGTGTGTGCGCCCTGCAGCCACCAATTGCTGATCAGTTACACACATCAGTAATCGTAATCCGTGCTCACTTTTTTTCCCCTGTCAATTTTTTTTGCCCCCTGCCTTTGAACCACCTTCATGTGCGAGTACTACAGTCACCGAGCCACTGGTCAGGAACGCACATCACTGATCAGCATCAGTGGTCGGTTTTCAGCAGGATTTTTTTTCCTGTCCATTTCCATCCTCTTTTCACTACCTCCATGCATGAGTCCTGCAGCTGCTGAGCCGCTGATCAGTGATGCATATCAGTGATTGGCATCTGTGCTCACTTTTGGCCAGGACTTTTTTTTTCCTGTCCATTTTTATCCTCCCTTTTTGCCCCAACTCCATGCATGTGTCCTGCAGCGCCTGAGCACTGATCAGTGACGCACATTACTTATCGGCATCCGGTTGTTTTTATTTTCAAAAAGTGTAAAAAAAGAATCGAATAAAAATAATAATTTAGATTAGTTGATAGAGCTAGATTAGGGACACTAAAACTATAGTGTAGTAATTGGCTTCTACCAAAGTATTTTTTTTCTAAAGTATTATCCAAATTAGCTGTCATGTGTGCATCGCCACGAAGATCGTCGCGGTTG